>JBAJNP010003971.1:0-36044 GCA_036877545.1 Yasuhikotakia modesta
TGCGTGAGGAACAAAGAGGGGCTGTAATGTGTTCAGTGTCCGCCAATCAGAGGCCTGTTTAAACACTCCTGCCCTGGAGGATGAGGGATCTTGTATCTGTAATTACTGTAAACATCCATCTCTAATGGAAGAGAATGAATGAAACAACAGCATAGCCAAAGCCAGGAGACACCTGAGGATAACTGGGGAGATTTTGAAGGAGCTGAGAGAAATGCATTTTTTAGACATTGTATTAACGTTATGCTTGGTTATAAGAGCAAAATGTCAAATTCTATGACGTTTTAAAAACATTCAACATTAAGCAACTAACGTTTTTGATTTACATGTAGGCGTTCAGCAGATGCTTTTATCCGAACGTTTTACAAACATTACTGCAAAAACTTGCAGTACCTCTAAACAGATATGTTGCATTTGAAGGTGGCACAATATGGAGACTGAGTTTTCTCAGTGCATTGAGGGGGTTCAGAGATAGAATTTAATGACATCTGGTCCATGCAAAGCAGAGATGGAAACAGTCTGTGCAGCATCTGTGCTCTCCAGTAGTCACAAGTCACCCCTCATTTTTCAGGCAAGAAAATGACAGCAATTAAAGTCCCACTATCGTCTGACATACCCAAATTGAATTTATGTCATAATATAACATTCAGTCAAAACTGCACTACAAGCCACAAGCACACAGAGTTAATGCAGTAAAAATGCTGGTTTTTGGAGAAGAACAGTATCGAATATCATCAGAATGTTTTTAATTGCATAATTAAACAAATTACTTGGCATCTCCTGAACGATTATTATGTATTCTCATGCTGTGCCAAAATAATCACATTAATCACATTAAACCAGTTTAAAATTACATTTAGCTAAACTTAGAACTTGATTTATATGCCAGTCTTGGAGAAAAAACACTCTAATGTCCTTTTCTCATCAAGCCCAAATCAGAAATGCAGAACGAACTGTTGGCAAAAGGTCTATTCACACCCAAACAGAAATTAATATCCATTAGGCTACATTACAAACTCATTTTCAAATATATTACAATAGGTGGTGCTAATTGACAAACTCATTTTAACTCCAGTTTAAATGCTCACTGCAGTTTAGCTAAACGCTCTACAGATAGCTAGCTAGAAAAGTTTGCTCAAAATAAATGTGTAGTTGGATTGGAGCTTAACCTTTGACCTCTGTTTATGCGAGTAAAAATTCTAAAAATCTTTCTCACGTAACATTAAATCGATACTTCAGACAGAAAGCACTTTATCAGGCTGTATAATTTTACATTTATGTACTTACAATGCCCACCATTTTCTTTCCCTGAAAACACATAAAATAGCTGGTATGCCCTAAACGTACCGTAAGTTGCTTTTGATAAAAACGACTGTCAAATGCAAAAAGTCTTATGCAAATGTACGGTTTACGCTGTAGTTCAGCGAGTTCAGCGTTTGTGCTCCTTGTGGATTTTGTTGCATTTTTGAAAATAGTGAGACAAGTAAAGAAAACTGTTATATATATGCACATATATTGTACTGCGATGGCAGATTAAACAAACTGCTGAACCCAATGTTTGTTAATGTTCAGGATTTCACTGGCTCTGTGAGATAATTCACCTGAACACACCTGCACTGGGAATCCTGCACAGGTAGAGACAGTATCATGAACTGTAGATTCTGTTAGGGCACCTGCAACCCGTGAAGAAACATTAGATTAGACAATATATTTGTACACACTCACAGTGACGCAGTTATGCATGTATTGCGATTAATTTCTTGCATGTGTTTACAATACAATCATTGTGTACAATAATATTAATCGATGCTTATTTTGATTCATCAGCTCCTTAGTTTTTTGTTATTTTAATATTTTGTTTCCTCAAACATCCTCAGCTGTAGTCTTTCTCCTCCCTTGGCTCAATCTGACAACAACTGTGTGTTTTTCAGGGGGAAGAGCCCAATCAGCTGTTTGTCATTTAGAAGGAGGGGCCAGCTCAACTGTGTCATTCAAGAGGAGGGGCCAAATCAGCTGTTTGTCATTTAGGAGGAGGGGCCAGTTCAGCTGTGCATTATTCAGGAGGAGGGGCCAGTTCAGCTGTGCATTATTCAGGAGGAGGGGCCAGATCAGCTGTGTGTCTGCCATTGGTCAGACAGGRGATATAGGWTTAGTAWGTTAATATGTTAAGGGTGGAGAGAGCTGCATAGGGAAGTTCACATGTTATACATTTATTCTTAACGGTTGTTATAAAAACAGACCTCTGATGACAATATTCCCTCTTCTTTTAGAAAGTGAAAGAACAACTCCGCCTCCAGAGCACAGGAAGTGTTTGTGTTGTTAGAGAAAGACTAACAGGGAGAACAGGACAACAGCTCGGAAAACTTGTTGCAGGAGTGTTGGGAAAAGTTGGTGAGTTACACTTCAGCACTGTACATTAAACTCCCTGCTGTACATTTAAAGTAAATCATGCTGTCATAAACGCATTACTTTTAAGAATGTGAGATTTAAAGGGACGGCAACATTTTGGAGGGTGAAAACACTGTTATTTCCAACTTTTCCAAATCTGACAGTCAGAAATGTTAACTGTGTTGAGCGACACAGATGCAACATTTGCCATTTCAGCAAGTAACTCACTAACAGCTGCGAGTGACATCTGCTTCACTATATTGCATGCATGCATGTCGCATTATACTCACTGCACTAGTGAACTAACAAACATACTAAACTTTATTTTAGCTACATTTAGTAATATGCAAGGATAACAGAAAATAATCAGTTATCTTCTGTGGCATGTTTTAACCCATTTATTGTGTTATATGTTGTCTAATTCTACACACATTATCATCTTATTATAATATTATACTACCAGTAAAACAAGTTTAAACACTGTTTATTGTTGCTATAGAAACAAACAACTTATAACAGTAGCTAAATAATCAAAACTTTTTTGTATTTTTGGATTAAATTTCACCCTGGACATTCTTTCCAAAAAGGCTAAACAGTCTAACAGTCACATCTTTTGTCCATGATACTCACGCTAGCGGCTGTTGCCTGAGGCTTGTATACAATATCACAGTGTAAACATTACTGTAAAAGTCAATGATAATCATCTGATAATGCATCAGCCATCTGCATGTACATAAACCTTGTTTTTGTGCATGTGATGAAATAAACGCCACTGTTTTTAAATAACACTATATACAAATAAACAAACATGATCTAAATTACAGAAAGAAAGACTTATTTTCTATAACATAAAACAGTAACAGGGTAACAGAGCTTCTCATTCAGCCACAGTCACACAACTATATGAATTTGTTTCTTTGTCAAGCCCAGTGTTTAGAAATGACAGCCTCCTACATTTACCTTAACTGTAACCCTGCATTACATTTTATCCCACATATACTGAGATTAAAACAAATTGTGGCAATGCTAGTGTATAATTTCATGTATGTAAATAGACTCTGTTACTGTATTTCGGGGAGGAAACGCACACAGGGTGTGGACGCAGAGTGCTGGAGAAAAAGGAAACAGTCTTGGTTACAGTTTGATTGATAAGGCCCTCGGCTTTTCCTTTAAATTCCTCTTCCTGTGCCAATATATTGTCAGAAAAGTCAACTAAGGTTAAATAAAACAGAGTGTGGAATGTGTTACTCAGCACTATGATGATCTTAAATGTTAATCTACTGCTTGTAAGATCTACACCCGACATTTGTCAGAGAATTTGAGAGTTGAGATTCTTAATTCTGGCCCTCAGTGTATGTTTTCTGTTGAGCTGAGCTCCAACTCTGTCCAAAACACACCTGAACAGGAACTTTAAGGTCTTCAGGATTACTAGAAAGCTGAAGGCAGGTGAGTTTGATCAGGGTTGGAGCTAAACTCTACAAGAAAGTGGCCCTCAAGGGCTGGCAAAAACTTCTGATTTAGAGTGTGTGTAATGCTTTAAAGCCATAAGAGAGGTTTTGTGTGTGTGTGTGTGTGTGTGTGTGTGTGTGTGTGTGTGTGCCTAATTCAAGTGGACCTAACTGGAACGATCGCCTTATAAATTTTCATAATAACGTTGGATAAAATAATGTAAATTAAGATCATTTCACAACCGCTCTGCTAAAAATGGTTTATGTAACTAATGTTTAGCATTAGCATGCCACATGCTAATACTATTCAGCATTCACGCTGGATTTGAATGATGTAGTCCTTGGTGTGCTCATTTATTTTGGACCATGAGGCAGAAGTGAAGCAATCCCCTTCTCTCTTTCTCCACAGACACCCCATCATCTCTGAGAACACCCACAGCTGTTCCTCTCAGTCTCCCTGCCAAATATTCCTTCACATGTTTCTAATGGACAACTCCACAGCACTGCCACTTATTGTAACCCAAAGCAATCTCGTCACATCACCCAAATATAATCGTAAGTATTCCGTAGTTTTGTGAGCTTTACTGAACTTTACAGCTTCGGTCTTATGAAGGTCAGGGTGTTATGTTTGTGTACATTTTTCAGTGAACTGCTCTGTTATTCCTGTCAGCGTTGTGCAATATTTGATTGTAATGTTGCACGCTTATTAAGAACGTGACATTGCAACACATACCCAATGTGTTCACCATTTTTGCTTCCAAGTGGGTCATTTTGTACTGTAGAATTTCTCTTCGCTTTTGACATACCAGAGATTCCTCTGATAGCGGACAACTGTGGTGAAGTTATCAAATTACGTTTGCAAGAACAGGAGCGATCAGCTGTGAAAACATAGCTTGCATTCTGAGAAGCGCATAAACAGCCCCAATCTGGAGTCTTGCTGTATAAACAAGACGGTTGACTGTTGCACACACTTTTGTTGACGCACACTTTTGGAGACAGCACAGCAAGTGTATAGAAACGCAAGTTATGCGATGAGTTTTACCATATTTGTTTCCTGCATTTATCACTTGTAATAATTCGTTCTACAGAAGAGCACAAACATGCAAAACAGAACTGACAAAATAAAATATTTATTATGTAACCAAGAAAAGGAAATTGAATTATCTCGCTTCTGTTGCTGGCTGAGTTTTATAGCTCTTGTAAATATTACAATGTACGACATCATGGTACAGAACAAAAAATGGATCTATTTGGAAAGTTGTATTTTTGGTCAAAGGCTGAGGATCCAAAAGACTCTTTTGGTGGTCAGCTGCTGTGTGTTGGTACAGTGGTTTTAAATAAGCATTAAAACTGACTGAGCGTGTCCCTGAAGAGAAACAAGGGTAATGTGATCTTAATATAAATGAATGTGACAGGAAGTGAAGGGCTGGTAATTTTGTGTTTTGAATTTTTGGGTTCCAAACAGAAGACAGAGGAAAAGCTACTCGCTACTGGTTCAGATGAAGAGAATTAGCCACCAGTTAAGTGTGTGAGCGATACAAGCACAAAATAGAGGAAATATGTTATTATCTGTTGAATCTTTTGCGATAGACGTTGTTCCTGTAGCTCTGTGGAAGCAAGTAGTGCCTAAAACGACAAGGTTGTGAGTTCAATGTCCAAGGGAATGCACAACATGAAAAACGTATACCGTAAATGTACTTTGTTACTTTGGATAAAAGCATCTCTTAAATGCAGAAATGTAAATGTCACTCTGCTATGGAGTAAGAAATCTGAGGTACAAGAAAAAGATGTAACATACTGGATAACAAATCCCAGCACAGAGCAGAGAAAAAGAACAAATAACGCAGAGAGCACACAACTTTTCTTATTGGAACCAGAGGGATTGTAGATGTTTTTCAGCTACAGGACAAGGACTGAATCAGTCTGTATGTGTGTGTGTGTGTGCATGCGTGTGTGTGTGTATGCGTGTGTTCCTTGGAGGACAAAACCAACAAGGCAAAGTGTTGATTTATCTTCTGTTCTGAAAGTCCTTATGTCCCCTTGCTAGCGCGTGACTGAGATAAACTTTTAAAAGAAAGCTTTCTGCTGAGCATTATTGTACAAAAACAGATGCATGTTCCTTCAGCTTTAACTGAGACTGACAGTCAACTATGTTTTTTTTTATATATTTTAAATGAGAACTGTTCATTTTAAGGGCACATCTGTTGGTATCAAATCCTCTCCACTACTAACCAGCAAAAGTTATGGCTAACAGGATAGTTAAGGTTAGTTTCGGTTAAGCTTGCGTAGATTTGATATTTATTTAACCATTCGTTTTATGGTTTAATAACTTGAAATACGTTTTCTTGTTTTATAGAGCTGGAAAATTCACATCTCTATTTGCAATTAGAAAGTTAAACAGAATCATTCTTTTTCATTTTTATTATTATAACATTTCGGTCTGTTTCTAATTACTTAGCTTACAGTAAGATTATGTAAATCAGACTATATGATATTTTCATCTTTGCAAATAACTGAGCAGATGGGTACAGTACGAACTGTAATTACCTGAACGTAATTTAATTTAAAATACTAATAATTGTACTAACAATAACAGACAAATCTATGACCTTTATATGTCAGCCATTTTATTAGTATCGCGTTAATCCTTAAGATCACCTGTAACTACAAATTCAATCATTCCTCAATCATAAAATTCCTTTCAGTGTTTTTCCACATTACTGAATGCGAATACATACAAATTAAATGCTAAAATATGAAGACACAAAAAGATGATTTTAAAAAGATGAGTCTCTTCAAAAAGATGAGTCTCCTGTAATGTGGAACTGATTTGAAGAACCATTATAAAGGACTGAATTTTAAAACCTGTTTAAAAACAAGCTGTGAAATCTCTGAAATATTCTGCCTTTCCAGAATCACGTCATGCATCAATTTAACATTGTTGTTGTTTAATATTGTAATAGCAAATCTGAATTCAGCGTCCGTTTTTATCAGTTAGGTTCACCGCAGCATTAGTGAGAAACAGATTAACAACACTTGGTAACGCCGCACCAATTTTGATCCATTTCCTGTCAGTGATGAAGCAGTCAGTCTGTGTTCATATGCAGGAATGTTTAGCCATCAACGGCGGCCTCTTATTATCACTGACAAAACCAGGCAGTTTTCTCTGCCATCTGTCTATAATCAACCTCAGTAGTCCTGCAGTCACTTGAGTGGCTCATGAGAGCACATGCCCATTAGTAAACTGATTGAAAAGCCTTTTCTCTCAGAGAACTGCAGTCACTGTGAATGAGGGACACTGAGGGAAACAAATACTGAGCTACAAAACTCCATTAAAGTCTTTTAATAAGTTGAAGCTCTGAGGGAAGAAAGCATGAAAAATGTATCGGCCTGATGTCTGAGACATGCTGTGGTATAGATAAATGTAAATATATTTACATTACACCTGTACATTTATGCATTTGGCAGATGCTGTTATGCAAAGCGACTTTCAATTATTAAAGTTTTACAGTATGTGTGTTTCCTGAGGACTATATATACAGTATATAGGAGTCCAATATATAGTATTTCTACTCCTATATATACTATAGTACTCATACTCCTATATTTACTATAATACTCCTACTCCTATAAATACACCATAGTACTTCTATATTTAATACTATATTTATTTAAGCCAAAGTACACGACTAATTTTAAATGGCCATTTACTGTGGAAAAAAACAGCTATTTACAGGAATATATTCTTCCGAGGCAAAATGCATGACATATGGTTGGTCAAGATACGAGCCGTTACCACTTGAGCCTGAAATCCCAGGCAGACGTGACCTCAGGCTATGAAGAAAAAGAGGGAGAAAGAGAAACGGCAGATTGTTTGAGGAAATCAGCTACAGCAAGCAGAGAGAGGGGAATACGAGAAACTCTTTAACTGGAGCTCTCACAAGGCTGTGTGTGTATGAGTGAATGTGTGTGTATGAGTCTGTGTGTGTGTGTGTGTCTGTGTGTGTGTGTGTGTCTGTGTGTGTGTGTCTGTGTATGTGTGTGTGTGTGTGTGGATGCCATACTCAGAATCTCATGACCAGCCCCACAAACAAGCTTGAACTCACTGTTGTGGCCATGATGAGCCCCACAGCCGCAGCAGGAGGATGTTTGGAGAGCTGTTGATGTGTTCTGCCTCTGCTTCTATTTACAGAATATCTTTACAGACAGAAAGTTGTATATGTTTGTCTCACAGCAGAGGAGTTTCGTGAATACATTAAAATCTGACACAAGCCTTCAGGATGTGTGGAAAATGACAGATATATGTGATAGATTTAATTCTCACGAATTGAGATTGTGATTTTTTTTTGTCCCAAAGCGATAAAGGAGATTTTATTACATACCCGTAAAACTCTAAGAATAACAAACTCAAATCCTTATGGCCAGGGTTTATTTCACACCTCACATATAAGTGACGCTCAAGTAGCGTTTATTTATTTTTGACAACAGCGTTTACACTGGCTTTATTGTTCTGTTTTGTATTTACAGTCTTACATTTTGGAGTTCAGATTATCATTTGAATGTGTAAATATGACATCATATATGACACTTTGATAATATAGTAGGCTTCACCTTTTTAAGTTTTAAACAACCATTTAATATTTTAGCCATTTTTTATGGTACAAACTCAGTGTTTTCCCAAATCATAATATTTTCAGTATGTCCGTTTTATTTACCCAAATACACACTATATACTGTAACAGGTCAAATCCTTTACCTGCAGGCCAGGCAAGGAACACATCGACTGTATGGTCTCATGTTTGTACTTATAAGCTTGCAATGCAAAGTCTCGAAACTTTAAAAACCTTTCGGTACACTCAGTTTCTTTCCCTGTGGACATTTTCACATTCCTCTTATCTTCATACCCGTGCACCCTGTCGCCTCAAGCCTTCATTCTCAATTTGATTTTGCCTCCCCCTCAGCTTCACAATCTGATTTCTGGGCCACTGAATAACTGTATCTGTGGCCGACTGACCCCGGGGTCATTTGCAATTTCCTTTCCTTACATATTTTTCAGTGTTTCTCAATCTATTTCTCACACTTTCAGCGCTCGCAAAGATTAGATGCTTCAGTTCCAGAGATGATAGACTGACCTTGTCAAGGGCAAGTGTGAGCTATAGAAATGAATATCATATTCATAATTATAGCGTTTTGATTATGGCAGACGGTATTGTGAGACGTATCCGGATGATAAATGGAGCCATCTAGGTAGCAAAGGGCATTTATACTCATTGTGTCACTGTTCAATGGGATCAGCTGGGTGCGACGTGTGTGCGGTTTGTCGAGGGCACGTCACATCAGCTCAGATGAGGGCTGAAAGAGTCAAGAGTTACGAAAAGCTGACAAAACGGTAATCTTTTATGAGCAAAGCAAAAAATATAGAGACAAATGTACTTTAGCATAATGCTAATGAACTGAAATTAGCATTTGAAAGGGTACAAAAAAGGGAAGAATAATGTTTCTTCAGTTTAATGTTTATTATTTTTGTAATTTACAGTAAAATTTTACTCGTGTAGCCGATGCGTTTATTCAAAAGCAAGTTATATTTACTTTTTTGATACTTTATTTTTTACTTTATATAACTTTATATTTTACCTTTTATATACTTCTCAAACACAATCTATGTATATATTTTATCATTTTACCCTTGTTATTAATCCAGACTCTCAATTGAACAGTCGTTTCCACCACAAATACATCATTTTAGACATTTTTGTTAACAAACCAATGAGAAAGTGTTTTGACTGTATTTTCTGAAGGTCCACGGGGCTCATAGTTGAGGTAACGCCCATAAATGACTGTTATTGGCCCCTTACAGTGGCGGGTGAGAGTTAGTGAGGGAAATAAAGATGGGTGGCAGTGCAGTGGTGCGGAAGAATAGTCTGCTCTTGTTTTTAGCTCAACAGCTGCTGGGTGGGTCTTCTCTCTGGCCTCAATCACAAACATCTCTCCTTTACTTCAGCATACGGCGGAGGCCTTCGGTTTATGTGAATCTTTCCTCCTTTAAGACGTGCAGGAATCTCACTCCATTATTCACATCCAATCATTTCCTTTCCTGTCTTCAGCGCTCCGTTTGTTTGTCTTTAAGGAGCGACTAGCCTGTTGTTTCCTAATTCTGTCTTCTTTATTGTGGCCCCATATGGCTAAGAATTCAGAGCTATGATCGCTGTCAAGCCCCTGTGGGTTACATACTTGCACCTGTGCTGTTGCTGCCCACTCTGTGCAATACGGACCCCTTACCAGAGCTGCGTATGATGTAAATCCATGCAATGGCTTCATGTGATTAACCTCCTTAAGTTAGCAAAGAATGCTAGTCTGCCTAACATATGCTGTAGTTTATCAGTTTATTGACCAACAGTCTCACTCAGAAAAACCATGTAAAAATATGAACTGTAGGTTTAGTATAACAAATTGGAAATGATTTAATTGTTTTTGATTAGCATTGTGCTTGTTTGCCTATTTTTCACTTTGTTTTATCAAAGCATCAGTTTAGAAGGAACTTTTGTTTGAACTTCAACCAGAAGCAACAGATTATTACCAAACCAATGACATAATAGAGTTTAAAATCCTCTTCATAGATATATATATATATATAGTACAGTATATATGGTATATAATGATTTACACACACACACACACACACACACACACATATATGTATGTATATAGTACAGTATATATGGTATATAATGATTTACACACACACACATATATGTATGTATATAGTACAGTATATATGGTATATAATGATTTACACACACACACACACACATATATATATATAGTAACCAGTTCTCTCAGGTTTGAAGAGACTATCGTAAGACCAGTTTAGAAGAAGGATTTAAGGGTCTGACTAGCCTTGGTGGTGTATGAGATTCTGAGAGGTGCGTCTGACCAGTACAAAGAGATTTATGGTGGGCTGGTGGGCTTTTCCTCAAGGCTGTTTTTGGGCCTTTGTTCATACGGACCTGCATGGCAGACAGTAAATAACAGGCTCATCAACATTTCTCCTTTACCGTCTCAGTCTGATAAGAGGTTACAAGTCATTTTGCAGGGTCAGTTAAACCTTCCCCTGTTCAAATATATTCATCACTTCGGCAAATTCTTTTGTTCCCTGAAGGGCTGTTGAGATGAATTCTCTTACTGTCTTTAAAGGGCACAAAAAATGTAAAACAGTGTGAAGTCTAATGCCATTTTTGCAGGATCTTATATACTGTAGAGATTTTCCTAGCGGTGTATTAACCCTTTCCTCACTTTCACACCAGTGACTAATGTTTCTAATTACAGTGCGTTTATGAACTATGACTGAATGTTCGTTGGCTTTGTTAAAGCTTCATTAGGAGCGAAGGCTGCTTGGCAGATCCCTCCGGTTATCGTCTGTTTTTATTGTCTAGGCTTTTGTCGTTCTTCCTCAGGGTTTTGCCTTTTATTTTTAAACAGGTGCTTTAAGAATAACAAGCCTGTGACTTAATTACAGCAGCTGAATTAAAAGTCAGATTTTCTTTCCTACTGAAGGAGACATTGTGACTAGATGCCACATAGGAAAGTTGTGAATATTCTCTTTAATTCTAACATTTTCTGTTAACTGTATCATACAATGGTTTGGCATTACTGCATGATAACTTTTTAAATTACTATTTTATGATTTTGTTTTTGTTTATAGTTGTTTATATTTTGTTAAAACCCTTGCAGCAACCTATATTCATAGTAAACATGTTCCTGTAACTCAACTGGTAGAATGTTGCGTTAGCACCACAAAGGTTGTGGGTTCAATCCCAGGAAACACAATTCATTAAATTCTTTGTAAGTCACTTTAGATAAAAGCGTCTGCCAAATAAATAATGTAAATGTACATGATACATTCACAATTATACAGAAATGAACTTTTCAAAATAAACCTAGCATGAGAAATATTCACTGCACCCCTAGGTGTGTTTTAAGATCATAGAACAGTCGGTCTCCATCAGAGGCACAAAATACAACGAACGAGATGACACTTCCTGTTCTGAGTGCACCTGTATATGTCCATTTTCTACCCTGAATAATAAACAGCAGCGCTTCATTTGAGAGGAGTGAAAGATAAAGAGAGAGCATGTCTAAAAGTGAGTTTAGTCAGGCGTTTAGTGTCTGTTTTCACTCTCAGTTTGGCACAGGCAGTTGGCCACAGCTGAGCGCGTTTCTGACAGACATCACACAAGATGCTAATTCTTGAGCTCACCTCTACATGAAACACGGAGACCTGTCCTGACATCACCTCCGTCACCTCATACGTCAGACAGGACTCCTGTAAGCTAAAGTTTGGAAGTGATGGATCTTTTGTGATGCATTTTACCCTAGTGCTTTTAAACTGAAAGGCAGAATAAAACTATAGAAAGGCGTATAAATATATGCTAATTTTGGTTCCTTTGGGTCTGTTGTTTTGCCAAATGATGTGATGTCATCAAAAAGTTAGCAGCAAAGTTCTGCAAAAACAATTCTAGTATTTTACATCTGTTTTGGCAAAATACCATATTATGGGATGTTTTTAACAGAGTTATCAAATGTGTGAAGGCTAACAGAGGGGAGCCAAAACTCTGGATGTCCCCTCACAAAAATAATCATCGCTAAATGCCATTGCTTTGGTAGTTATCCAGTTTGTTGAAATTTGGACAGATTTATAGTTTGGGCACTGGGCAGAGTAACAATGGAAAATTTGCATTAATTCAAAAGTGGAAAATTACCAGTTTAATGCTTCTCCCGCCCAGGAACTGAAGGGACTGGAATTCATATTGGCTGCTGGTTTTGCTGCCCATCGTATCGGGAGACAATTACCAGTGCGCTTCAAAAGCGGCTTTGGGCAAGATTAGCTCCACTTCTGGGAAGGTGATGAAAGCAAATGTCTGGCTGACGGATTTGCTCGGCCCTGGGTGTGTGTGGCATGAGTGAGGGGGGAGATGGAGGGTAGAATGCCTCTGGCCCTTGACGTCTTTTAGGACCGACCCATTGGGTTTGATGGCAGGCTGTGAAAAAAGCTGTTCTTCAGATCTGGCCACGCAGCACAGATGTCCTCCTCCATGTCACAGTGTCTTGCAGATTTAGCTAACAAGGCTAACGAGGGGACGCCTCCAGGCGAGACCGGCTCCCTCGTGTTTGCATGGCAAATTTAGCAGAGATTTAATGCTTCTTGGGGTGCTGTGGCGGTGCCTTCCAAAGATCCTTTATAATGAGTTAAACATCTACCGTACTGGTTTCTGCTGTAGAATAAGAAGACATTGTAGATTTATATCTCAGGGTCCTTTTCAAGTCTTCACTTTAAACTCTATGTGACATTCTGTGCTAAAGCTTGTCATTATTACTTTTTAAAATACTTTGTCCGATCTTAGGTTAGCATGCTGAGCAACTATAAGACCGGTTGTCTTGAAAAGTAGGAAACCTGCTGTGCTGTGATGTAATTGTTTGAACATTTCCTAAAGCACAGAGGACATTTAACTTGTTTTTATCTTAAAGCTAACAATGTTTCTGTATCTGGTCTACTATCATCTATTTATCTACTATCATGCATTTATCTATAAAAAACAAATACACAGAGCTTTTAGCTTTTTATTACAGAGCTTTACAAGATATTTAAATTAAAATCTCTATCAAAACGTTCAGGTATCCATAAGAGAAACTTCTATGTTGTGTTAAATTTTGCAAGCTAATATTGGAACAAACTGACTTCATTCGCCCTGGGGGCAAATAAGAACATCACAAACTGTTCTGAGAACTGCTGAACTATGATGGCGGCTCACAGTAACTTATAATAACTGTGACTGGTGTGGAACAAAGATCAGTCTGTGTTCAATGAGGGAAATTAAAGAAATTCAGTCACAGTTTTCCTGGTTTTAAGGAAGTTATGAAGGCGGGAATGCAGAGGAGATCCGTACGGATCAAACCTTTTCTGACATTTAGTTGGTGAAGCTGGGAGCCCTTGATTGATTTATAAATAATTTACGGACTGCTAGCCTCGCTGATGTTGTCATCATTTTTAAGTTATGTTTATGTGATATCACCCCACCCTTTGTAAAGGACGTCTAATTACGGAGCACATGTGATGAGATATGAAGATCACCAGCGGCTGTTATACCTGCAAATACACCTTAATGCCCTTCACATTACCCAAATGCCAATGTTCGGTGTCTCACTAATTATTCCAAATATAATCACACTGTACACAGCAAATCACAATGAGCCCTTAATCATAATGTAACCTGTTATTAGACACTAATGAGGGAGCTTAATTGTTCCTGTTTTGGGGGCATCTGCTTGGTCAAATCTGCATCCTCCGTTTAAAAATAGTTTAAGGGTCTCACATGATCCATCTCCATTTTTAAAGCAACATGTTTGGTTCGCTTGTCCTTCAGTGAAAGTCAAGTCAAGACAGCAGATGTTGCCTTTGCAATAATTCATGATTATCTTCAATCACTTTTTTTAACGAGGTTTTTGTCCCGGTGGTGATGGAGAGAATGACTACAGCAGCGCGGTACAGCGGGGAGACAGCTGTCTATAAAAAACAAAGAGTCATGAAACATTCACTTGTGTTTTAACAACACAGGAAGAAAGTAAACAAAACGTGTTTCGCAGCGGTGAGGTGAGGTGTGGACGGTTCCTGTTGTAGTTGCCAGAAGTTCTGAATAAACTTTAATGCTAAAAACATTTTGAAGCATTTCAGCCATTTAGATGATCAATGGGTTAATGCGACACTACATTTGACATTAAAACATAAAAAGGCACAGACAGTTATAATATAGGGTTATATAGGGACATAATATAGGGACATAATATAGGGTTAAAGACACACTAGCAACAATTTTATAAAAGTTTCCACTTTATTGCCCTTTAAATATTTTAAACTTGAAATTGACTGTATTGTTTACATTGTTGGTGTTTTTCTTTATGTTTTGTGTTATATTGACTGCAATGGTTTGCCAAGCCATACATACAGTATATACAGTACAATTACATTAAAAATCTTAAAATCTTAAAATATTTTCTTTCGAATTATCTTTAGAGGGATCAGACGGTCATTACTTTGAGGTCATAGTCGGAGGTAAGTGCAACAACTTATAAACAAATTTCCACATGTGCCTCACCTTGTCACATCTGTTTATTTGTGTAAAATGACTTTCAACAAAACATTGTTTCAAAGCACCTTCACTGAAAATCTTAATGCTTTAAGCCTCTAGTGAGAAAAAATAGAAAAACATGGACTTATATGTGAAAAATACAGTTTGTACTAAACCAACATCACAGAATTTTTCAAAATAGTGTTTCTATCCGCTTGTGTTGTTGGTCTAATTTAAGAACAGTTTTCAATGATGGCCAGAAATACTGGGTGATTTCTGGACAAATGAAAAGTCATTTTTGCTGATAGTAAAAAGTACCATTACTGTGGTGGTCTCTCTTTAACTCATTTATAAATGAATAATCACTATCTAGGTTTATGCTCATGCACTGAAGTAATTGGATTCGCTAAACCACAGCAGAGTTCTAATGATACAAGTCAGTTTAAAACCTTGTCAGGGAAACTGGTTTTGCATATCAGGAGAGATTTGTATATTTCATTGCGCATCATAATTAGGAAGTTCTGTTTCAGTTGCTGTTATTCTCTACAGACGCCGCATGTTGTATATTTGCTAGCAGCGTTTACATCTGTCAATATTTCCAATGGCTAAATTTACATCAGAATGTACAATTACAATTAAAATCTCATTTGCCTCTTTTAATTCAGTGTAATGATGTTAAACATGTTTCTTTTTTCAAAATCCTGCTTTTCTATATATCTTAGAGATAAGCCAACAGCTACAATGTAGATATTCAATAATGTGACAGTGATGTTTTAATATACACAGAAATGTTCTGTTCCTAAAGTTTATTCTCTACTCCAGATATAACCTCTCACTGTGTGTGTGTGTGTGTGTGTGTGTGTGTGTGTGTGTGTGTGTGTGTGTGTGTGNTTCTGTTCCTAAAGTTTATTCTCTACTCCAGATATAACTTCTCACTGTGTGTGTGTGTGTGTGTGTGTGTGTGTGTGTGTGTGCGTTCCAGCTGTCATTGCAGTGCTTGTCCTGGTACTTCTGCTCCTCCTAGCCATCATTCTAAGATACATGTACCAGCACAAGGGCACATATCACACCCATGAGGCCAAAGGCACAGAGTTCGCAGAGACGGCAGAAGCTGCTCTCCGTGAAGACCCGGCCCTGCAGGACGCCATGGATGAAAGCAAGAAAGAATATTTCATATGAAACACAATACAGTATAAGGGCCTTCTTATGCATCGCATAACAAACTGGTACAGGCCCAGGCCTGACTGAATCTCTAACTGAATGCTGTTCGCTTGAGCGGCGGAGTAGCTAACAGTGTTTAGCTAACGGCAAACAGAAAAAAACATGACGAGTATTAGAAAGTCCCTCTGTGTTTTGAAATTGTAAAAGAAATGAGGTAAAATATTTAAAGGAGTTTATGATTCACAACATTTTTCTGGGTACATTTTGGGTACAAATTAACCTAAAATGCTTAGAAAAATACTCATCTTTTTTAGTTTTCAACAAATGAACATGAACCAAAAGCGGTGAGTTAAAAAGTATTGGGCGAGTTGTATATTTATCCCAGACACAGGTTTGCAATTTTAGCTTAAATGAATCTGTCACTCAGTGCGGTTAACAGATGGTAGCTAGTTTGGACCAAATATTGGTTTGAAGTTTCTTAAAAACTTTATATGGGGAAACAACTTTTTATCATTTCCTCAAATTTTGGGAAATTAGCCCAAATGATTTTTTTTGCTTCTTGGGCGTCACAATTAGAGTGTAAAAATCCCATTAAATTTTACAATTCCACGTTTTTATGAAGGTTTTTGACAGTCTTCATTCATATAATCTGGGATTTTAGTATGAAGAGGTTTAAATTGTGATTTTTATTATTTTTTGACATTGTAAGTGCATATTAGTATTACTTGTTGTTTGCGTTTAATACAGCGTTTGGACCCGGAGGCTACGGCGCATGACGTCAGAAGCGGAAAATTAACCTGGATGTTGAGAAAATCAGGACCTTTGGGGTTGAACAGGCCAAAATCACCATTTTAAGATACATTTATAACATACATTTATTTTCAATACCAGCTACTTGTCATGCTTTGCTAATTTTACGTTAGTTATGACAGTTAATCATTTCTTGTAATGTTTAAAAAATAATAGGACACAAAAGTGAACTGCGTTTATAGAAAATGCCATGTTCCCTGTATGTCTCCTCGTATTTATATCTGCTTATACTTGTTGCTGAATGTCTGCACCAAATACCAGCTCAGAGAAATGAAGTGAAGAAAACTCATAGGTGTTTAAATAAAAACAGCGGGTGAAACATTTAAACGGCAAGATTATATAGCTTAGCAAACAAGCATGTAAAATGAATTGGTCTCTCACTTAAATATCACACAGCACTAGACTTGAAGTGTGAAAGTCTTTAGGCAAGACTCCAGGATGTGAGTAACATACAAAGAAAAGACAAAGAAAATGTGAACATAATTGCTGTGCCTTACCCACGGACAACAGTACAATCTGTGGAGAAAAAGCCAAGGGGTTGCTACTGGCACAGATGTATTTTAACCATGATCATATTTATATAGCTGTTTTAGCTCTATGTTTAATGTGATAATGCAGAAGTAACTTTTGAATGTCTGAGATGTAATATTTACACTGATGCTATGAAAGGTTTCTTGTAACCGGAGGCAGCGGCCCAGCCTAAGTTTGTTAGGAAATCTCAACATGAGGGCGATATCATTTTAACCAGATGCCTTTATTACGTTTCAGGTGTATTAACAACAAATAAAAAGTTGTGTAATTTGTACAGGTGTTGCGTTATGCTTTCGTGGGAAACAGATTCCGGAATGTTCTAATCAAATGTTGAAATATCACCTCACGCAGACTGTTAGTGCGCCACTGAGGCGTGGAGTTATATGTCAGTGCTATAAATATGACTTTAGCTGATGTGTAACATGATGAATTATTTGTAGGGGAGCATCCTTTTCGAAAGAGTTTTACCTCGAATTGTACATATTATTCAAAGGCTGTAACAGATGCTGATGCAACGAAACGAAAATGCCAGACGGTTTGTAGGTGAACTCCACCTCGAGAATCCGGCGCTAGCGAGATATATTTTTCGTTTGATTAATTCTTTGCTTCAAGGATGGAGGCTGAAAAAAAAGCCCTGAGCGCCAAATCTCATCTCACCTTCTCACCTCCCCCCCATCACCGTGATTAATGACACCTCAACACTAAAGGTTTCTCCTGTTTCACGTTTTGACAAACTTAACAACTGAAAGGACAGTTTTGTATACTGGTTAGATTTCCTATCATCACTTATGCTTTGATAATCCACACCGACGCTTCTGTGGTTAACCGGCCATAAACACAAGCGAGTGCATGAAGACACAATTATCGCCTTTCACAATGTTTAAACTTAAACGTTTATTCACGCAGCTTTTTTTAAACGTTCCAAACTGTTTCTGAAAATATAAATGCTCCTTGAAACTTCACACATGCGCTGGAAGTTTGAAACAGTGAATTTAAAACATACTATTAGAAAGGTTACACCTCTTATGCTTTAACACACCTGCTTGTTATCTTTCAGTGAATCCCAACATCTTGCAGGTTGAGAAACTTGACTGTCAGGCATTCAAATGAGTGACATTTACGTGTTGAGTAAAGAACTCCAACATGATCTATTTACAGACAAGGTCTGTTGCTGAAAATAAAATGCTTAAAAACAACAAACACAAATGCAAAATGTTTGCACATTTTTTATGAAGTGAACTTTAAATATTTTTAAATTTTGCATTTGTTTTTGTTATTTTTGTTACATCTTTTAAAAATTACAAAAAAGTAAAAAGTGTCAAATCAGTTATTAGTAATTGTAACAATCAGACTTTTGAAAAAGTCTGAAAAAAAATCAGACTTTTGAAAAAGGAGTTTTAAACGTTTAAAACTCATCTCTAACATTCTTTGTTATGGATCCAAATAAGTGTAAGTAACCTCATACTTTTGTCAGTTGTGGGGAGCTGTGGTAAAATGATACAAAAACGATATTTTATGCTATATAAAAAAACATTAGGCAGTAAGATGTTTAAAACCGCAGCTATAAACACAAAGCCTTCAGTTCCTAAGAGTGCATTTTCCACTTTTCAAGCAGAAAAACTCCCCTGTGACATTTATGGTGACTGAATGTTCACAATCTCTCCTCACACAAGCACAGTGGCTCTTGCCAAACACAAATTGCTTTCTTGAAACATATTTTGATGCCACCCACTTGCTAAAATAACTAAACATACGACTGGAGGGGAATAAATTCATAAGATTTTCCCAGATTGAGTTTAATGCTTGGCAGGCTTTACTCGACAAACACACCTTAAATATCAAAGCTACAAGCTGTAAGAGAGAGAGATTTGTGCTGCTTGTACATGCCTTTCCAATTTATCAATTTATCATTGTTGAGTTAAAAACGTTAATGACTTTTTTTTGTTTACCAAAGAGGCAGATCAAAATGAATTAGATTGTCAAAAATTATTTTGAGACGTTGTTTTTCTCCTATCTTATTGCAAAAATGAAATCTAGATATTAGTAAGGAAGTGCGTTAACATTGCCAACAATTTATTATTCTTAATTATGGAGTAAGCAATTTTATTTTAATATGATTAGACTATGTTTATATGGCTTCCTGTCAGTAGAAACTATGATGTTTCATTGCAGTATGTTTTAACTGAATGATACGCAATTGGTCAGATTTTAAAATGCAGTATATTTGTATCCCACAATCGTGTGCATGCAGATTGGTTAGTTGTAAAAATGACTTTGGACATTAAAAATGAGGAAAACCATTGTAGTCATTAAATGGCGGTTACCTCAAACGCTCACTCGAATTTGTTCTAGATCATTAGACATGACATTAGGGTGCCTTGGAAGCAATCTGGAACTTCCTTAGGAGTTAACTTCATACGAAGTCATTAACTGACTGGGCTCTCAAATATTGCCTGTGCGACATCTAATGCAAACCCTCAAAGCGCTTGTCTTTCATTTCAAATCGTAGATTAGTAGTTAGACTTCATAAAAATCATAATGAACTTCACTGTATTAGAAACTACCCTCAGTAAAATTATACTGCAGTGAGTCAAGAACTGACATTGACTGTTTGGGCTATAAAACCGTAAGAGAATTTAGAGTACAGGTACAGTACACTTCAGTTGCCATTAACCTACTTTCCAATCCTCATTCTGTATTCACTCACTGGTGCGCTGGGATCAGAATCTTTCCAACCTCACAAAATCCTCAAAACATCCCACCATCATCAGCCACCGCATTGCGGAGCTGGTTCCGGACCTGCCCACCTCATCCAGCTGCGATTGTCACCGTTAGGGTCAGTCACGGGGCACGAGGCTGACATCTGTCCATGGTGGGCTGGCTTAAGGGGGGCGGTCCACACAACTGGATATCCAGCAGATATATTTAGACCAAGAGGACAAGGTTGTTCATCTTGAAAATGACTGTGACTGAGCAACCTTGTTACCCTCTGTGGCTCCACATGAGAACGTGGCCTGGCTATATTCACTCAACCCGCTTAAATCCACAGTCAAGGTGCTCTGTTTACTCTTGTGTAAGAGGACGTTCCTCCACTCGGGTGGGTGGAAAAAGGTTTATTTGACTCTTTGGATTGGTGTTGTTGTTTGTTTTGTTCTTTACCTCAAAGCTCAAGTGTGGGAAAAATTGAGATGAATTCAAAAGCCTTTCGATTTAAAGGTTCTTAAAGCATAATTGTTGTGTTGTATTTTATGTCACGTCTTTCATTTTGAAGGTGTGTCGTGTTTTGAGATCATCATAAGAACATTTTTTTGTGACATTTTTAATAACATTTAGTAACATTTGGGGGGGGCATCACTAGTAAAAGGCTAATAAAATAATATAAGACTAATAAATAAACCAAAACTTCTATTGATAACTTTAAATCTATTGATAACGTCAACGAGTTTGTGTAAATAATAGAAAATATCATTATCCTGGTATGAAAACAACAGAGAAATGGAAGATATCTTGACTAATAACGACTGACAGGGACGTATGACTCAAGCAGCATGACTGATTTCTGCTAGTAAAAACAATCTGACAGAAATGACAGTTATTGTCAGTGTGCAGATATCTTCTTTAAATCACAGCAGTAATGTTGGCTGACAGTGATGGGGCTTATCCAGCACTCTTTCAGAAACTTTTAGGAACATATTGAGACAGGAAATACTTAAAAACAGGCAATGGTCCTTAAAGGACACGCTTTCATACGGAAGACTGCCACATTATTAAAAGCCTGATGAAATTTCCATATCAAGTCAGCATTTCAGGACAATGTGAACTCTCCTGAGGTAAAAATCTGCTCACCACAGATCATTAGACAGTAGAGAAGTATGAAATAACATAAACACAATAGGAAAAAGAAAACCGCTTGTAACCAAGACTCCTACACCGTTTTCTGCATCCGGACAGGTTTGTTGCTGGACGGAGGAAGTTAGCTGTTAAATGTGGTGAGGGATCTGTACCAGTGATCTTGAGAAGTCATTAAATTTGACGATTGTTGTCTGTGGTTTTACAACAGATGAGGAATATGAGGTTCTTGCAGGATGAGGAACATCTTGAATTCCCAACCTCATAATAATTCCACATTCCAGGTTTTGTGAGCACCAGTTGTAGGTGAAACGTTTCTTCTGACCTCATCAACGGTCACAGCTGAACGTCTGAGAACATCTAATAGAAGTTTGATTTCCTCAAACAGCTGAGCTGTTTCTTCTTGGAGATGTTTATGACAGATATTGAAGTAATGAAACTGTCCTTAGTGCAAAGAATGGCTATACATCTTGTGTTTGAGAGTGTCTTCAAGTAATTGCTTCAAGTAAAGCAAAATAACATGACCCTAGCTATGCCGTTATTTATAAACATTTACATTTTTTTCATTTGCCAGATGCTTTTATCCAAAGCAAATACATTGAACTCAATACATACATTTTTTATTTGCACTTGCATTTCCTGGGACCAAACCCACAACCTTTGCAGGAAGACTGTAGCTCAAAACAGCATAAACAAAACAGTTTTAAGCATATAGTGTTTATACAGATTCCTGGTGTTGCAGAAATCCAAAATTCTATATCTGTAAACTCAAGTCCAATAAAACCTACACGCAACCACAAGCATCAACCTTCTGCCTGTTTCTGCCTGCATTAGACATTTTACTCACACAATGTGCCTTTAAACCATCTTATAGTTTCTAGCAGAGAATAAATTCTTAGCAGGATGTGAGCAGAACCGGCTCAAACCTGATGAGTCAGCCGTGGTCATCTTACTCTGTGTGTTTAAGAGGGCCATTACGCACAGGCTGCAAATCCCCATAAGGCACAATTACTTGAATGAGTTGATTTATCTACGATCATCACAGCCTATTATTTCTCAAAACCAAGAGTGCTGGCCGAGCAAGACAGGCATCTTATGGAAAAAAGCAGGTACTTTGTTCGTTTATTTGGAGAAGTGTTACCAGGTTTGTCTTGGCATAATGGGTAGATGCCATCGCTTTGGACATTCAAATCTGCGCTAGCGCTTTATAAATATTGCGCTAAACAAGCTACGTGCTCATTTGTGCAGTGCGATGCTGTTTAAGTGTTCATTTGCGTTTTTTGGACAGCACTGTTGTTGCAGTTACTCTGCCAAACACACAGCGGCTTTGATATGTCTTTATGAAACCAGACACTCAGTTCACCTGCAAGAGAATTTAATGAGGCTATTATAGTGAGGAACTGGCGTCTCGGTTGGTCGTGGTAGTAAGACAAAAGCGCCGTATCTCAGCCATTACTCGTGACCTTTGGAAATTGCTTTTTGATGCCTGGAATCGCTCCAAGAAGTTGGTAAGCACTCGTTTGTTTTTGGTTGCTTTCGTATTACATTACAGCATTGTGGTGGAACGAAACTAACCAAGGTGACGCCATTTTATTATACAAAATTAATGATCGTGCTGAGTTTTGTAAATATTTAAACAGCTATATTTTTCACAAAAGTGGGATTGCTTTGATCTGGTTGAGTTACGAAATGCGCTTAACATCGGTGCAAACACTGTGTCTACCGCAACCGCTACCTTGACCTTGGCTACGACAGGTGTATCACGGTTATCTCGCCTTGAATTTAAAATGGAGAAATTTACATGCGTATCTGAATACTCATTGGGGAGAGAAGCCTAAGAGCTGTAACTTGCTCATAATTTGAAGCGCCGGGCAAGAGAGTCATTCATCGCTACTCTGAATAATTACCAGAGAATTTCAACAGTGTAAAAGTTGAAGAACAAACTAGCCAAAGCAGGTCCTGACCAGGTCTTTTCTTTGACAGAAACAAAATACAACCCTCAGCTCCTGGGGGTCATTAAGTGGCGGCGGGTGAACGCTAGCGCTTTTTAAAGCAGTAGCACCTTTCAAACGTTCATTATCCCTCAAAACAAATAGCTTCTTTACATTGACAACCCTCATTTATTTAAGACAATATCATGTAATTAAAATCTAATCACAGAAAGAAGGGAATCCATGAATATTTAAGACGGTTTGGATTCTGAATCCTAATGAAATGGAAATTTATGATGGCTCCAGGCTTCATTCTAGCCAGGGAACAAATTAAATGAATTTTCAGATATTTCCCCAAGAATTTTTTTCTTATTCAGTGATGAAAATATGGTTTAAAAAAAAAATCTTGAGCATTAAATCAAGACACTGTTAAGAACAAAAATATGCAAGGCTTTTAATTGAGTGCTGTTCAGTTGCACGTAAATAAATGATTCACCTTGAAAACTTGACATGAACAGTAACTGTGTACACATGACAGGATAATGTTGAGAAACATATGATATTAAAGAAGGCATTTATAAAAACAGGTCATTAAGCAATTAATGGGAGGCTAGAATCTGGTGTCAAAGAGTCTCTTTTTCTAATTTAACAATGTAGTACTTTCTGCTAATCATTCACATGAATGCTAACACAAGCTAACAAACACAATGTTCAATATAATAATTTAACAAATATATAATGGGGTGGAAAACAGTGGTCTCCCACAGTGCCAAACTTTTTGATTCGACAGGAAATATATCATGGGGGTCTTAAAAGAAAGAAAAAAAATAGAAAGGATGAAAACTGTCAAAAGTTTTGAACTTCAAACCATCAAACTTTAGGTTGAGTGTGAAGCAGACCTTCAAAAATAACCTGTGGTCTCACAGACAATAGTACAGGAGCAATCAAAGCCGCGAATCATGTTCTCCCTCGCATGTTAATCATTCATTTAAAACAAGGTGTGAAATATGATTAAAGTCACATGAGGTAAAACTGAGAGCTGTCAGGAGTTGTTCTGATCCTGATGATCTCACTCTGAAAACGTTGCCCCAGGGTTTTCTGTCAGTGTGAAAGTTTCTCTCTGGAGACGCGGAAAGGTCCCGAACTTTCAGGTGTCACATCTCAGGCAGAAAATTCTGTTATTCTTCTGTCCGAAAATTCATTTTATCAAACAATGTAGTTATAGAGAGAACATTCGTGAGTCTGACTAAAAGTGGCCTTGAGTTCATTAAAAAAAAAAAAACTTAATGCAAAATAGGTGACGCGTTGTTTGACATTATTAACACATTGTGTGATGCAAATATATATTGCAATTATATATAAAAAAGGATTAATTATTTGGTTCTTACCAGAAACAAGAATAAACAATTGTTCACAAGGTAAAAGAACAGAGCTTATAGCTCTTAAATATTCCAAAAGACAATGTAAAAGGCTTATAAATATGCAAAAAATAATATATAAAGACATGAGTAAATAATGTAAAAGAAATAAAGAAACAGCAAAAATAAAGAAAATAAACAAGTAAAATGTTTCACAGACACAAGTTTACTCTAAAAAAAAAAGTTGAATCTTTAAATTTAACAAATAACCAGCATAAATCCACAAAAACACCTGTGAAAGAACAGAATTATAGCTCAGTGCATCTAAAAGCAAATATAGGTTTATAAATGGATAATTTTGCCTGTCAGATACTGAATGGTTTAGCAACACATTTATTCTAATGCCAGTGAATGAACAAAGTCTCTCCATCTGTTGTTATTGTGGACATAAAATACAATAGTTCTCAGTCTTGCCTTACCAAAACACATCATTCACTGCTTTTAAAGGCCACTAATGTAGAACGTCACCAAAAGCCTATTTATTGCCATTATCTTTCAGGTTTGTTTATTGTGCTGTCATTACTGTTATTCAAAGTTAATTTAGCGCCATTCATGTCTCCTCAGGCCAAACCTGTGTGTCCTTCACCTGCCAGTATTGCCACTTTGTTTATCTTTCCATATCCTCCTCATGTAACAGCCCATCGCTCCACGCTGCCGTGATAACAACTCAAATGGCAAAATGTCAAACCTTTCAGTCACAGCGACGTTAAATACAGAGATCTGCCAATTCAAGAAAATGAACCGCCTTTTAAACTCAGATTGAATGCAGTAATGAAGTTTAATTCAAACACATCACTTTGTCAATAATGTGCACAACTCTGTTCAGCACTCAGATCTGAATTCAAACACATTCACTGCAGTGTTAAAGGAGCAAACATACACAATAAAAGCTGAGGAGGATTCATGCGTATGAAATATTTATGCTTTTAAAACTGCGGTGTCAAATAAAAGCCAGCATAATGAAAGAAACGACCAAGAAGAAACAAAGACAGAGAAAGTCTTATGAGACGTGAATGCATTAAAAAATGAGGTTTGATTCTTTGAGGTAAAAAGGTACAACAGTGCCCTCCTCTGAGGAACGCATGGGAACGGAGCAAGTATCAAACGCACAAATCCAAGGTACCATCGGGTCCCTGGAAGTATTGCGGTATGTATAGACTGTATACAGCGCCCTCTGGTGGTTTTAATAATAAATCAACCCAAAACTTTAATAAAACTATAACACCGACAATGATGATTTTTAACAAAATGCACCAAACGTCAACAAAGTTAAACCCACATAGTCCTACATTCTCCATTCTGCTTTACAAATAAAAGAGTGGAAAAAAGCACTTACTGTGGCACTGTTGTCCTCAAATCCTGAAATAAGACCAGTTCGGGTGTTTTTCCTTGTTTTTGGGCGTTTGTCCGATTTCTCTCCATGCAAACACTGTGTGGCACATGAGCACGAGCGCAACGCTTGTGGATTTGTCATTGCAAACATTTGGAGAACCATCCCTTTTAAAGGTTCTTAAAGGTTCCTGGGGAACTTTTTTTTTTTTACCCAGACAGTTTTAATTCGCGTCATTGGAGATTTTGGTAAATACTAAGCAGTGAAATCCGGAGCTAATGGACATCCGAGAAGCGTTCAGGAACGAACGGGCAGCGGCTCTATTCCGGTATCAGCGGGCCGCTCTTACCGGCAGCCGGAGCGCAAAGCGGCCGCAGACGCGTATCATCTCCTCTCATCTCTGAGTGACGAGAAGCGGCAGGTCTCGGGTGTCTATAATTGTGGTGATTAGACACCGTCTGTCCACAATGAAACTAAATGAAACTTCAAACTCATCTACGTTTACTCCTAAATTCACTTCTGCAGTTAAAAGTCCCTTTGCAATATGCATTATTCAAAATGGCAGAAATTATTTGCTTTCATTAAACAAAATTAGAGCAGTTTGTGTTATTCTAGTCCTGTTTATCCAGTTTAATATACAATGAACACACTTAGACCAAAAGCTTGTTTATCATATACAATGACTTCTTTATTAACAATGTACAGTGAAATCCTCAAAACTGATCTTCCTCAGAGAACACAGAGCAAGGGGTGAAAAACCTGAATGCGTCTCATTCAGACGTCCTTCCCGTCAGCGCAGCCTCTCACTTCAGCCAGATGCCTTTGTCCCCGACGTCTTCATTATAACCTTCTGCATATTTCTTTCCTGGGAGCTGGAGACAGATTTTCATATCACACGTTAGATTCGTTAAAGCCCTGGTGTGCCGGGCCCACGTCTTATATGACCTTTCCCTGAAATACCTCTAAAATCAAACACTCAATAGCAGCAGAAATATCGTTTATATTCATGCTTTCGCAGCTGAGGTAAAGGTCTGTGTTTCAGTGTTAGGGCTGGAACAGCGGCGATCGGATGAAAGATTTGATGCTTGCACACAGACGGCAGCTGAGTGCCTGTCTCATCACTCTAATGGCCGTACAAAGTGCTGCTGTCGTGCACTTCATAAGTCCATCTGTCTAGCGTTTCTGCAATCTCACCGATATCAGTGAATGACCTCAGGTGACATTTCAGCTCTGAGAAAACTCGACCATTTTGTGGGAACTTGTATAGAGGTTCAATGAGAGATTCTAATCTTTGAATCCAAATGTTATTTTGGTGTCCTTTGTTGCAACTTCAACCATTTTGGCTCCAATTTTAGGGCATATGTAACAAGTTAATATAATATAAAATACAGTCACTACTAATATACGGCTAATAGTTGAGTGTGTTACAGAACAATATTTGGGCACATAAACTATGTTTGGCTTATGATCAGTCTGGTATTAAGTGACACAAAACTAGTGACAGGCTAAAACTAGCAGACACAGAACAGAAGACACTTACCGATTTGTAAGCAAAGTAGGTAGCATCAAACTCATGAGCTCCAATTGTGACTTCTGGGAGATATCTCATGATGCAGGTCATATTGGCCACCCTCTGCTTGTCTTCCACCCTGGTAAACCAAAGTAAACGGGTTAAACAAACAAAACTGAGAATCAAAAAGACAAATCTCAGTTGAGAAAATATCCAAGATGAAAACATAGATTATGCTAATGGTTGTTGTCAAAGTGAGAATGTTATCAAAACAAACATGTTCAATTGTTTAAAAAAAACAAAGACAAAAAAACAACCAGCACAACAAAACACGTACATCATTCGCATGTGGTGGAGCGTGACATCATCCTGCTCCAGCCATGGGCCTTTCTCAAACTTCAGATAGTCAATATCCTCTGCGATCTACATGGTAAAAATAGAGAAAGTCACACAAAAAAATTTGCCTCGACACGCTTCACATTCTGGTTTCATTCTCACCCTTTCGATGTCCTGAGCTTGAGTCATGTCATAAGCGAGAACTTCTGCCTCCTCCCTGAAAAACAGATACAGCTTTTCAACACCAATGTTCTCAAAAAACTACAACTAAAAACTCATGAAAACTTTATTTAAAAATTACAATTACAAGCTTTAAACTTTATTTGAAATTAAAGGACAATTGTAACTATTGTCAAAAAATGAATGTAATAAATTACTCAATTTATTATATTATTTATTAAATTATATTTTTGTCATTTATAACAGTAATTTATAATAAATTACTGATAATTACTGGTAAATCACTGACCTGATTTTTGGAAGGAAGTTTTTTTTGTATGCGGTCTCAATGCTCTTCAGGTAACTTAATGGAACATTCTGGAGGTACGGCTGCATAAGAGAATAAAAACTGATTTATTGAGGTGGTGTTTGCGATCTGTTCTTATATCATCATGTCTTAAACGGCTAACAAACACTCCTGAATCTTTTCATTCTTCACTCAGATTCCTGTGGAATCAGAACACTGGGGATATTTTTAGCAGGAAAAAAGCTTTGAAACAAATACACTTGCAGCAATAAAGAGAAAGTTGTGCAGGGAGATACAAATGAGTTTTGTTATAAAGTCTGTATAGAGCATATAAAACACTTTTAATCATTTTTTAATCATCTTTTGCAATGCCAAAAACACCATTTATTTAAATTATTATTTAAATGATTTAATGTCAATTTAAATATTAACTTGTATAGTGTTTGAAATTTGTTATGTGTCATTTTAAATAAAATCTAGAATCATTATTTTGACCAAATTATTTCAAGCCCACCTTTCCTGATGCTTTGAGTTTCTTCTGGACCTCTTCAGCAGGAGAGTCCACAAACACGACCAGATGAGGCGGCAGAAACTCACACAGACTGACACTTTTAACCTCATTATAATGTTCCACACCTGCAGGACAGCAACAAACACACGGTTTTGTCTGTAAGGTTTTGCTTCTCATGTCAACAAACAAGAAACAAGGACAAAACATGCTTCTCATTGTTTATTTACAAGTTTGTTGCATTATTCTGTCACACCGCAGCTGAATTTCTCACAGAATCACTCACACTGCTTGCGAATGAATCCCTCTTTGAGCATGGCCTCCACAAACACCATGTCACTGAATGGAGAACGTTCCAGAATGACTCCCTGTCCTGAGAGAAACAGACAGACCAATAATCAGCCAAACATGTTACTTAAAGCTATTTTTAAGTACCGGGACAATAATTTCATGCTCTGTTGCGGTAACTCAACATCCAGCTAGCGGCACAAATGAGGCCTCCAGAGATTTTCAGTGGCTCTCCACAACACGCCAACGCTAACTAAGATGCATGATGCAATGTGACGACATATCGCCGCTAATTTAGATCAATGAAGTTACACTGGCGCTAATAATGAGAGACATGCGGTTGTGAGTGATGTCATTACCTGTAGACAGCAGGTGTTCCACAGCATCAGAGTACTGCAGCAGCCTCATGAGGTACATCCAGCACTGCAGGCGGTAGGAGTTGCCATCACTCGCTTTGGGCTCCAAGTAGAACTTCTCCAGGCTGCAGTTTCCATTAAACACTTCATCCAGAGGAACTTTTTCCTTTGTCATTTTGTCCACATAGTGAGTGTCTGGCTCCGGCATGTACAGCATTCCTGATAATAGGAGAAACAATAACATGCGCTTTAAACCACAAACTACCAACGTGAAACTGAGAGCAGACCTGATATTATGCATCACTGTTTGGGGGATTACACAGATCAAACAAACTTCTCCTCACCCAGTTTATCAGCCAGTTTCTGGGCAATGGCTCCTTTTCCAGACGCCAAGTTGCCATCAATGGTAATAATCTTGCTGTTTTCCTTGAAGCGGTTTGTTGTTCTCTCACCCAGAGCATAAGCCCACCAGCCATACCGCAGGTTACTGACAGCAGTTGTGTGGATGTGAACCTTAACAGTAAACACACGCTGTTATTTTCCTTGCAAATATTGTGATTAAGGCAATATCTCTATAATATTATAGAGACTATAATATTATATATTAGAGATATAAGSATTATCTTTATATGGAGGTTTACTGACGTTATACCAAGCATATATGCAAGCGTATTTAACGTGGCTCTGTATAGTAAACAGTTCGTTTTGAAAACCAGCATTTTAACAGACAGGCGAACAAAAGTAAAAGTACGTTTAAATATAAGATTACGCTGGTTGTGTAAATACGTGAATGTATGTGTTTGTATTACAGTAATAATGCTGGTTTCTCTGACGTTGTCCTTCAGTATGGATCACAAAAGGCCCGGATTTACTTTTTCCTCTTGAAACAAGGGATGTTTTTAAATCTTACCGTAGGCACAAGCGATCCTGCTTTCAAAGCTGTTGCGCCACCGGACACAACCAGCCGAAATAATCGCGACGCCATCGCAACGCTTCAGAAGCTTCCGCAAGCGTTAAAATCCTCAATGTCGCTGAAGGAGCCCTGCGCCCGTCGCGAGAATTTTGCGTCATAGGCGCGTCATCACGCTTTCGCGCAAGTTATTTGCCGCACAGCACATTTTGTTCTGTGATAAAATCAGTTTGAATAACAAATTTATTCATTCAAGCATCATAAAAATCTCATAAAATGAGAGCATAGAAAATATGAATTCAAGTCACATTAAACGTCAGCTGCAATGAAGTCAAGGAATTAGCCCCAGTATTGAGAAAAGTAAACAGTGTGTGTTTAATACGCTTATTAAGTCTAAAGAGCGAATGAAATAGTGCGATTTGTGTCTGTTGAGTCGATATGTAAAAGTTTAGTTTATTAGCACCAGATTATACTGTATTTTCTACTGTAATGTATTTCTCCACGTTATACATATATTGTACAGTAATGAGCTATATAAACGATTCAAGAGTTTAAACGGGAGATGAAATAAATGTTAATAAAAACATTTAAATACATGTTAATAAATTAGATAAATGTTTTCGCAAACGTTTTATGTAGTAAAAGATAATAGCGAGTGACCAGCAGGTGTCAGTAGCGCTCAGTGTGTCGTTCAACCCAACAGACCCCGGGGAGAAGAAGAATCCGTTGCCATAGTTACCGTTGTTAGCAGGAACAGCTAAATTCGGACCCCGTGTTTTGATGCTGCTGCGCTCGTTCGTTTTAACACATTGGGTCTCGTGGGAAAGTGGATCGGAAACACCGAGAAACGCGTTTAATTCCTGCTGTGATTTGGGTCGGTAACTGTCGGTCATTGTTGCGCGTCGTCATCGACAGCTTCTGTTTCGCAGCTTTGATGTCAGTAACACAGACAGTCTTATTTTACGGACTTTTGTTGCGCGTGCAAAATAACTACTTCCAGACCACGGACGATAATCTTCACCTTCATCTTCACCTTCTTCCAAATAACTTGACTTGTTACACGTGGCAGTTTAGCAATATTAGGCAGCGATTCACACGTAACGTTACAAATGATAAAAATAACGTTTAGAGTAGTTAAAACACATAAGCGTGATAAAATGACATTGATTTGTAAATGTACATAAATAGAGATTTCGCAAACACGTGTGTACCGCTGTGTCACGTTTGTTTGCACGTCTGTGTTAAGACAGAGGATGTCAGATCTTGTTGCAGTCTGGGAAGTGGCTTTGAGCGATGGTGTGCACAGGATTGAGTTTGAACACGGTACAACGACTGGAAAACGCATTATTTACATAGATGGAAAGGTGAGAAACATCTGTAGAATTGTGTTGCATTGGTTGGGAGGTTGTGTTGATTGTCAATGTCAGGTTTACATTCACTAATCACAGTTTATCAAAATGCATATCCTTTAAAATACGTGATGTAACGATAAGTGTGTGTTCATGACCCTCACAGGAAGTTGTAAGGAGAGATTGGATGTTCAAACTGGTTGGAAAGGAGACGTTTGATGTGGGAGGAACAAACACAAAAGCCACTATTAACATAGATGCGGTGAGCGGCTTTGCATACGAGTACACTCTGGAGATTAATGGAAAGAGCCTGAAGAAGTATATGGAGAACCGTTCTAAGGTTACCAGCACATGGCTTCTGAACCTGGATGGCATCGACTGCAGAGTTGTTCTGGGTAAGATAAACTTTCCCCCAGAGTTCATCCAGCAAACTCAGATTCATGGATGCGTCTGTCAGTGGTTTTGTGTTATAAGTGTAGTCGATAGTTATTGACTTTACATGCTTCATCAGCAGAAGATACGGACTAGTGTGGTAACACTGTGATGGATAGAAAGTGAAACTTCCAGGGGTTTTCCATATCTTTAAAGTGGAAATGACATTTGGTTGTTTGTATTTATGGTGGATGTTTTCAGATAGTGGATTTTCCAGATCAGAGCACAATGACCCAGTGAGTTTAGTGTTAAGGTTAAAACTAAGTACATTAAAGTGGAACTTCATTGCTGTTCATATCTGTATCACTTATTCAGCAATATTTTTAATCATTCACTTAAAAACTCTCAACTCTCTTATTCTCAACAGAGAAGGACACCATGGATATATGGTGCAATGGACAGAAAATGGAAACAGCTGTAAGTTTCAGACGTTACAATTGTCAACAACTAATTAAGTCAATAAAACTTGGGCAACTTTTTACCTTAAATGATTTTAGACCTACAAGTATAATTGTTTGGAGAATAACAAAAGACCTTCATCTTGTCTTGTCGTGTCTTTAAATCTCTGTCACAACTGCTAAAAATGCCGCAAATTAATCATAAATACCAGATACATTTTCATGCAGGGGGAGTTTGTGGATGACGGCACAGAGACGCATTTCACCATAGGCGACCACGACTGCTGCATTAAAGCGGTGAGCAGCGGTAAGAGACGCAATGGCATCGTTCACACGCTGCTGGTGGACGGCATGGAAGTTTCGGAGTGCGCAGAATAACCTGTGCGGGAGTTTGACTGCGTGGTTACGGGAACAGCGTGTCCATCACCTGTGCTGATTTGTGAACACAGGCTCGGTTCGGTATCGGACTTTAGTTTAGACAATTGCTATGTACCTCATGTGGCTACAACAAATAGAAATTAACCCTAGAGATTCATTGTTATTTCATGCAATGACAGTGAAACACGGAAGATTGTATGTAGTAAGACTGTGGATGTGAGACAGACAATTTTTGTGCGTTTGCACAATCATGATCTCAAAAGCATTAAATAGTTTATAAGTCATTGTAAACGTGTTAAAGTATTCTTTCTTATCTAAAGGGTCACAATACAGCAATAATGTTCTTGTGTGACTTTGAGATATTGAATAAACAAGATTAGTGTGTCTCTTAAGCTCCATGTCTGGTGAGTTGTGGTGTTACGTCAGGCTCCTGTTAGCATCAGTTTACGTCTAAAACGATTTTTACATTTGATACCCAGAACTGTTTGTCTGTTCTCATGATGTGCTGTGTGTAGCACAATGTTTAGAAGGTTACCAATGAATTATTATCACACTGTTTCCATAACAATACTAAAAATTCATTCTGAACGTGTAACTTTAATGTATTCTAATTTCTTACAATGAAATTTTGATTTGTATTCAAATGTACTTTAAAGTATTTTTAATTGACTATATAAAAAGGTGGCATCGGAATCCCAACCTCAGTGTATTTGCTGTTACAATCTTTTTTAATTTGACCCTAATGTATTGTATCTTTTATATGTAAAATAACTCTTACGTAACTTTAAAATGTGTCTTGCTATGGTCAGTTTGTACCCAATAAACATTTCATGATTGAGTGTGTGTGTGAGTGCTTGTTCATAATGTATTAACAAATGTGTTCATGATAGACATTTTGGTTAAAGTGTGACATTTATTTATTTGGCCAAATGACACAGCCACACAAAATCAATACCAGTTAATTTTAGTTAAATACTCTCATTATTAACTTCACATAGTTTGAAATCATAAACCCTTTCACTCAACTTACAATCAACTAAATAGCAAAAATGCAACTTATTAAAAAACATCTCACTTTCACCGCAATTTGTAGAAGTCAAACTTTAAAAGTTGTTTTGAATTCCAAGTCAACAATTTGCTGATTACAAACCATCTTGTTAATGCATATTCTCAGATAATGCTCACAAAAATATCCAAAGCTACACAAAGCTTATTTTTTGGCATATGAAAAGAAATTCTGGAAGAGCTTGTTGGCCGTTGAAGATGACATGAATGTGGTGCAAGCCAGTCAAACTATTATAAAGATTGAAAGGGTCAGTGCCTAAGCTAGGGGGCAAAATCAAATTTGGTGAACCGACTGTCTGTTTTCCTGTGAGAACTTGGGCCTGAACGATGTAGATGTACTCATCTGTCAGTTGGCTCCACAGTTTTAACGCACCGTTCACTCTACTGCTGAAGTATATTCCATCGCCATAATTTTGCTCTGCAAATAAAAACATTTCGTACAGAGATCTGTAACCTTTCTCCAAACCTTGCAGATGAGAAGTACCACAAATATAAACATTAAACTCAAAACCTGTTTTTACCTGCAAAATATTCAACTGCTTGAATGTGCACAAAACTATTTTTTTTATATTGTGATTAAAACTGTGAATAAATCATGTAGATTTTCACAACTAAGCCTTCAATTAATCTAGTGAACAACAATATGAAGCAAAACTGTGAATATTGCACTTTGTCTTACCTGCGGGTGGGGCGAAATCTTTCTGAAAGCCAATTCTGCAAATAAGATCACAGAACTGAGCCGACACACACTGGTACAGAGTCTGCTGTCTCTCTTTCACTCGTCTTCTGTTCAGCTCAAATATCTGAAGAAGGGCGGCATTCTCGATTTTCTCCGCCTGTAAAAACAAGTGCAACCACATTCTATTTAAAGCTTGTATTTATACATTTAATGTAAACATTTAAACTGTATTAAACACATCTGTGTGGTGCGATAATGTGATTTTATCTGTGCTCATACACTCACCCGGATGACACTGAGCCCACAAGCTTTGACTTTCCTTTCCATTTCCATAAAATCTTTCTTCGCCACAGGAGTTCTCGAATAAAACGAATTGCTGAATTTAAGAAAAGGGTCGCAATTTACACACAAGCCTGTGATATAGAGAGAAAAGACTGTATGAAGTCATCAGATGTTATGACAAACTCAGCATAAATTGTTTGTATCAATCATATCTGCAATTAAAGTAATACAAACTCACATGTACGTTTCAAACTGCATGTTTTCCCAAAGGCATCAATCAAACACTTGTTCTTAAAGCTGGCTCTGATGTTATAGTCAGGTAAATCAATGTTTTCGTTCTTTGCCAGATAAGCTTTCTCCAAAGCCGCACTGATGTTAGGAGGCAAGGTTTCATTTTCCAAGTGCCAGCGAACGACAGAATATAGAAGGTCAGTCTCTTCCTCTAGAGCAAAGGTTTCTTGGGCCTGACAGAGCATTGATTCCACCTCTATAGCCACACGGCTGACAGAGGTAGCTTCTCCGGTGATGGTAATGCCACCATAACCTCCATTGAAGAACTCTTTCAAGTGCACATCAAATATGGTTTGCAGAGACCGTAGAACCTCATGTTCCTTTTGGCCAAGATGCATGACATGGTTGTTGGCTATTGTTATTGTGCCATTTTGTGGGCTCAACATATTTATTGTCCATGCTTGTGCTTCTCTCAGAGTGTCTACGGTACCACTTCTAATCTCAAGAGTGGGTGTTTCAGTGGTTGTGGGGCTTTTGGTGCTAAAAGCAGAACCTGCAAACATTTAAGTGTGATTTAATAACTTTTAAAAGTCGTTTAGCTCTTTTAAGAGTGTCTATACCAAACAGGGGCTCAATGATATCTGATATCTCAGTAACAGAACAAAATAAAGGTGTTAATAAAGTTGAATATATGATATGTAATCTTTGCAGAATTGTGTGTGAAATTATAACTGATAATAAACTTTGTTTACTAAATATAAACAATGTTATATATTTTGCTCACTTTTTGTCATTGCATTGAATGATTCCGAGGACTTCATTCCGTCTTTCATGGAATTAAGCTCATTTTCGAAAGACTAAACATAACAA
>JBAJNP010003972.1:0-36041 GCA_036877545.1 Yasuhikotakia modesta
GTTTAACTGCTCATAGACTAACGTCACTTAAACTTGCCGATCTTGTTACATGCTCTGAAGTAGCACGTATATCAGTAAGGAGTTTATTTTCTAGTGGCCATAGGAAATAACATTTCTTAGAATTAAGGTACAATTATGAATGTTTCGCTGGACGAATACATTAATAAATTGTTATTAGTTCTGCTTGATCAGACAGAACATCTATGTATATACCTTCTGCATAATTTGTATAATTGATTACAGTTAATTATACGTATTATTACCTTTGAGATAAAGCTCAAATTCCCTCCTTTCAGCGGAAGATAGTGTTTTAAACAACGCTTTCTAAACCGGCTGACACGCTACAATGCTTTTTTTTACTTTATTCTTCATTCTCTTCTGCGTTACAAAGCAACGCTTCTATGTGAGCCATAAGCCTTTCATGTATATACCATTACATTAGCAACACAGCTGATACTTAAAGACTACTGCCAGCCTGAGCTAAAAGAGGATAAACATATTTATGATGTCACAGTTAAAGAGCCCATCTTCATGTTACGGTTAGTAGTTTTAAATAAAAGGCATAATTTATTAATTCAATATTTTAACAATAACATTACCAACTTACATTCAATCATTTGATGTTTACATTAAAATTTATATAATTAAATATATAATTATATAATTTTATTATTAAATATATAATTATATATTTATAGGTGTCTGATAAATGCATTTATCAGACACCTAATAAATGAACAGGTCAAGCATGGACTCGACTGCTCTGGTTAGTTAGGCAGGTCATCCTTTGTTCAATATAAACTGCCGCTGTTTGAATAAAGCTGTGTAGATTTTTTAGTATCTCTCCTTTTGTTATAAAGAAAAACGAGTTGGCTGAACTATTTCTTCAATGCCCAAGCCTTTAAGGTGTGTAGGTCCCCATGATGTGTACAGTGTTCTTTTTTTACCACTGTGAGGCTATTACCCAACAAAACCAGAGTTTTGGTTTATTTTTTAAAATAAAAAAATGTGCTGCATATTGTCCTAAACATGTTCATGATGCCCCTGCACCATTAAAAGCAATCGAAAATGATAATACCAAAGCATGTGTCTCTTAATGTCAGTAGTCTTCCAGTAAACAGACCAAAGACAGTAGAAAAGAACCAAAACTCCAATGGTGTTTGAGTGCAGAGAAGCCTTGGAAGAAATTAGAATTCCTTCAAAAGGTGGGCCTTTTTAAAAAATTACAGAACAGGTCTAAGGGGGAAAGCTATTTTAAAACATTTTAAACATGTATTTTAAAAGCTGTTTATTTGTTTTTGTGACACAAAGTATAATCACCACATTATAGGCCCTTAAAAGCTGAAATATTTGTTTAATGAAATTGTAATACTTCTATAGTAAATTCAACAACAATTCCAATGATTCTCAGTAATCAATTAACTATACATACAGACAACTATCTGTACAAAATGTTTTATAAATTTCATTTTCTGTACAATCATATGACTACACATAATTAAATCATGACACGATCATCTGATCATCAAGATAATCATCACGATCATCATCACGATCATCATCACGATCATCATCATACACACAGACACATCATACACACAGACACATAACTATTAAGCTCTTCAGTAAATTGCCTCGTTACAAAATTGAGAAAAAGTTCTTGGTGAAATAGTCACTACATTCAAACAAATGCCAGATACATTTACATTTTCTGTAGACAAAATATAGATTTCTAAATACATTTGTTTGTGAATATTACATAAAACTAAAATATCTTATTTGAATTCCAAATGAAACACTTTACAAATCATTTATGAATACTTTAAGCCCAGTGTGTGCCTGAGTCCTTTAATATTTAAGCCACTTTCTGAAGAATATGAGGATCCATTCTGCTTAGAAGGTCAGCTGCAATCCCCATCAGTGTATAGCCATTGCCTTAGTACTGAGCATATTCAGACTGAAGGGACTAGGGAGAGAAAAACGAGGTGACATTATGACACTGATTTGAAATATATGTAAAGTAAAAAATAGTTAAATGAAACGAATAGTTCACCCAAAAGTTTAAATGCTGTAATAATATTCGGTCCCACATGAGGAACTGCATAGTATCACAAATAAAACACTTATTGATGTTTAAATATGGCAGCTCAGGAAAAGTTACGCATGGGTTGACACCAACAAAACATGATGTCCTGAGGCACCATGTTGAAGTGAAGTTTAATGTTAAACATTGATTTTAGTGTTAGTTATTTAGTGTTATATCATATCACTATAACGTCAAGGGCTGGTTTTCACTTTTATGGGATCAAAATATGTTTGTAACATCCTCTATGGTACACAGAAGAAAGAAACTCACATGGATTTGGATCAACATGAGTGAGAAAACGATGACATTTAATTTTCATTTTTGAATGAAACTTTTGATACAACATAAAATATAAACCTTAAAATATAAATAAAAACTGACTGAGAGAAACACCATGTAGTAAGAGCTGAGGAAAAATTATGAAGTGAAGGAAAATAAGGAGCAGACATCAACAGGAGAACAGTGAACTTTAGGGTAATAGAGTGACCACAAAGATTGCTACACTCTGTTAGTGAGGTGGCTATAATAGTTGTCACTCACTGGAATGGATCTGCTGAGGTAGGGTGCTGGAAACCCACCAAGTCCAGAAAATACTGGACCTCTATGTGGGCTCGGACGATTGCTGGAGAACAGACCATAGCCTGTTCTGTTTGTAGGCCTGACTGTGCGACTAGCGCTAACAGTGCTAATTCCCATAAGGCTATTGCGGTTGGTGTTGACCTCTTGGTTGCAGTTTAGGTAAGAGGGAGGGATTCGGGGTTCTGTAGCAGGGTAGCCAAAACTGAAGCCTGATGGAGGTGCTGGGGGGCATTGCGTAAGTGCAGGGGATGGGGAGGGAATGAAGGAGGAAGGAGGAGGTGTGATGTCATCGTCATGGAAGTTGTTTTCGTCATAAAGGTTGCCAAGGGAGTGGGCTAATCGGGGGCTAAAGCTGTGCAGGGTGCATAAACGGGCAGTTAATGAGGTTTGAGCATATAAATAAGATCATAACAGACCATAAGATCATAAGACACATCTATGCTCTTACCTTTTAAGGTTGCCATCAGAGGAAGAAGGGCTGCGTGTTAGTCTCCGTGGTGCAGTTGAGGAGGACAGGAAAAGAGGAACTTTGGATGATTTGAGAGGGGAAATGGTGCCTGAAGAGGGGTTTATCCCACTAGCAAAATAAACCAGTAGTTTAAAGAGTTATTTGGTTTGACACATCAAACACAGACAGTAACTAGGATCTAAAGTGTATATTGTGCATTGTATATTGACATAAAACAGTACATTTGATTGCTCAGGTCACATTGGCCTGACAGCATATACATTCTATAATTTCTATGTATTAATAAGAAATGGATAATGTATTATCCATTACTCAAATCCTGAGGAAAGTGTGTCCTTTGACTAAAATAAGTAAATGTGATGCTACTATCCTCAAGGAATACTGACAGCGGCCCTTATATAGTGTAATTAATAGTCTACCTGAGTGTTGTAATGGAGGATCTGGGATGGCGTTGGCCCTTTAAGGCAAGTAGTTTGTCCCCTTGAGTTTGAATCATGTCCTTTTCTCTGTAGTCACTCTAGGGTATAACAAAACATTGTCAATAACAATGACAGTCCTAAGGGGTGCTCACACAGCAATTTAAAAATTTACAGAGTCATACTTTTTTTATAAAAGTCTCCTTTCTGATGTTGCATGAGTCTCAGTGACTGTTGGTGATGCAATGTTGGTCTATTTAGCAATGCAACAAAGTAAAGGAATAAGATCCTCCAATGAGACCAAATTATCTTTCTCCAATAGGTACTGTAGTGGAATTTAAGCAAGATTAAGGAGAATGATTTATGATTTGGCAGTGCTCACATACAAGGATGTAATTTATGAATATATTATATGAAAATAAATAAAAAAGGTGTAAAAATGTGCATGGGTATCAATAACAGAATTCATGCATCCTTTGTTAATTGTTTACCAGGAGCACATCCCATTTGTGATCACATTTTCAGTCAGTAACATCTCACCTCAGTCACACTCTGTGGCTTAAGACTGGTGCTGTCAATGGAAATGTCATCCATGCTAGAAATGAGACAGGACAGATCTCTCTCCTGTTGCTGGCTTTGTCTTAGCTGCTCTTGTTTCTGCTTGGAACGATAAAAGTCACCCTGTACCCACATACTGTGTTGTTTCCTAAAATGAGCACACAGAAGACATTATAGGAAAGAAATAGGATAAATAGTATCCCAATTCAATTGACAACAATTCTGTCATTAATTTTCCACATCCATAAGACCTTTCTTTATCTTTGAAAAACAAACTATTAATTAAAAACTAGATTTTATTTATGAATTCTGAGAGATTTTGATCCGTCATAGGCAGCAATGCAACTATCACAAGGGCTTACAGTTGTGGAACATGAAAGCAGGTCTCTTCATAAACCTGCGGTCTAGAAAGTAGCTTTCACGGGGCAGTATAAAATGTATTACACATTTGTTTCAGCTATTGTTTAAATCTGTTTATCTGTCTGTGTCTCTATTTACTGTTCAAGAAAGTGTTGCTGTGGTCCAATGATGGAGCCAGGCCTGCAGATGCGAATCCAGGCGATGGCCTCGGGGGCTGTGAAACGATAATGCTTCATCATGTAGCAGCCTATCAGAGTGCCTGTTCTGCCAAGGCCAGCTGTGCAGAAAGTTAGAATAAGATTTCTGACACAATTGTGACAACCTTAAAGCAACAACATTTCTGACTATACATGCGGTTTTACTATACACATGATTGCCTCTCATGTGACTTTATTACAATATTATTTATATTTTGAATTACAATATTAAAACTACATCATTACATCACAACTGTGTTGAAAACACACTGTGGCTATATATCTTATAACATATAAATAACACATTTAAAATATATTATGATAATGATAAAACATATTTATTTATATAAAAGAGATATGATAAAAGCTATTTCTTTCTGTGAAAGGCTGTTTGTACATTTATTATATTTGTTTCACGTCCTGTTTTCTGAGAAACCTTTGTCTGATCAGTTTTTGATGACACAAATGTGTTTGATATCTCATGATGTCTGCGGGGCATATGATTGATTTTGATTTAATTTTTGTTTTGTTATGCTGGGTATAAGTCTCTTCACATCCTGACAGCAATCAATAAGAAAAATGGTTGACATATAAATTTATATTAATGTATGTATCTTCAGTGGAAGACGCAGAACCATAAAATTTTATACAATCATTGACAGGCAAGTAGGACATTCTTTTATTGCATTTGGTCTACAGGCATGGCTTTGGAGAGTGATCTGAAGAAAGGTTGGTATCATATGCTTGGAATCATAGCTTGCTATTGATAACCTCTCTGAAATTACCTACTTTAACTTTTGTTCTAAATGGATAACATAAAACCATCAACATTACAGGTAAATTCCAGCAACACTACAGCTCGAAGTCCACTAAAGCAGCAGAGCTTTTCACATTTGGCTCCTAAACTCTGAAATAATCTTAAACTGGTTGCTAAACCAATTAAAAACCACTGCAGCACATTTCAACCATTGACAGGACCCCCTTTTCTTGTTCCAAAAGAACTTACAGAATGATTACGATATCCATTTTATTCACAAAATACCACACTTCAAATCACAAAGCCAGTTCTCTGTTAGTCTAGAGCCTCTTACCCTTGCAGTGCACTGCCACAGCACCCTTTGCGCTCTCACAGATGTGCAGAAAGCGTCTTGTGATCAGATCGCTAGGCGTGGTGCCATCCACAAAGAACAAGTCATGATGTTCAAACCCAGCATCTGTGAAGCGCCTGCCTTCATAGATTTTCTTGTTTAGTCGCACAACGTCTGTGACATTCTGCTGGCGGAAGTAGGGGAAGTATGCCTCTGGTGCATGTAGAGGATAACCTAACAGAGGAAAAACTTAATCAATGCTTACTATATAACCCTCCTTCCTTAATGATTAAAAGACTTTAATCACCACTGCTGCTTTCCTATATTTTCTTTGTTTAGTGCTTATATACCATGTCCCAAAGCAGCATTAAAATAGAACATAAAAAACACATAGGAGAAAAGAATAAAAAGAATGCCTTATGACCCAGCAGAAAGTTTACCACAGGCAACGGTTACACAGAGAAACTTTAAGTTGTTTTGTAAGAAGGGTCCAGCCCTTTTTCTCAATCAATAACACAGGTTTTCAGTCATGTTCATCAACGTTGAAGTTTTTTGGATAATGCAATATGCTTTTTATTTAGACAACAAAAACTGCAAAATAATTATTACTAATAATGCAGTGTAACTGGTGTTTTCTTTATTAGAAAGATATTAAATTTGTAGGAAAGAGTGAAAACAGAGATGGATGTAAGATTTGTCCAGGTGCTCTAACTGTCTTTTTCACTTCCAGTTCAGTTTCAGGTTGTGGAATCCTTTGGTATGTTTGATGCAAATGTGGCAGCTTACCATTCTCAATTTTGCTTTTAGGGTGAGGTCCACTAAAAGCCAACAGTTTCCCTGGCACAATCCAGTTGAAGTCACCATTTTCCACACGCTTGAAACGTAAAAGGTGAGAAGATTATTTAATCATATAATCTATACACATAAGCAGGGCTGCACAGAATACACTGTTGAGAACAATGTTTAAGATGTAGAATAAGGAATAATACCTCATAATGCTCGTATTCTTCAACATCAAAATTCTCGAAGTCAAAGAAACCATGCTGTAGAGCCTAAATATATCCAAAATGAATTTAAATATTAATTAAATGTATGACACTTCTGTAAACCCCCACACTCACCTGCCTACCCCCCCTTTGGCTGAACAAAACACATCAATCACACGTCATTGGTTATTTTCTTTTTACCATTTGGGGGAAATCAACACATAAGTAAAAACATCTCTGTATTTAAAGACAAAACACTTTTTTACTACAAACAAAACGTTATGCTATGCTCTTATAATGTTATTGATAAGTAACTTTTCAGAGAATTTTCTTGAAACTCTCCACCCACTAACTGTCCTATTTTATCTTGCTTCCTGTTCATTATCCCATTGTCCTTATACGTCTTATCCTTTCTGCCTCACACTGTGCCAATTCTTTCTCTTGTGTCACTGCTGGATAATTGAACATACGTATGTAAGAGATTAAGTCCTAGGGATAAAGTAAATACTACATCTACGCAATCCAACCTTAAGCCAAATGGAGCCTGCACAGCCATACTTAATAATTTCACACACTTTTCTATTCCTCCTTAGTAACTTTTTACATAAGGATGGTTGTCCTACAACAGTGTAAAACCATGCCACAACCTTACCACACTCACCTTGCGAATTCCTTGTAAACAGTCTAAAATTGTTAAATTATATGTGCAGTTCCCAAAAGCAGCATCTCTAAATGGAAATAAAAATGGAATGAATCATATAATCAAATACAGTAAGTTCAACACAAGAGCACATTTCTGTGATGAATAAAATCTCACTATGAAATCCCTTAAAATGACCTACATAATAAATGACCATTTATGTTATAATTATTATTATGATCATTAGAATATGTTGCAGTATGCACATGATGGCATGTCTGGTAAAGTTAAACAATGTGTGTAGCTTTTCACCTAAAAGGCAGGTATGACACATTGGTTCCAGAGATCAGAGCCCGATACACTTCCTCTGGAGTTCTCTTTAAGTAGATTACCTGCAGAAAAGCCGAAGCAACACATGACTAGCAATTTCTCTAAAGCCAGATTGACAAAACCTAGTCAGTGACAGCTGGGTCTAAATATCTCTTCTTCTTTTCCACTGTTGAACTATTTTGCCCTGTTCATATCCTATCATTGCTCTTTTACAGGAAAAACTCACCCCGAAATGAAATTATCAGCTCTCAGCTCTACCAAGGATAACAGTAGATTTAAGTAAAAGTGGGTAAGTTGTTTAGATATGGCTATTTTTTCATATAATAAAAGGGGACAGCTAGAGTTAGCCATCAGTTGCTTTTATTAAATGGAAAGAAGTGATGGGGATATTCTTAAAACCAGAACTTTTACTTACAAGGATTTTTTTTATTTTTTAAGTTGAGTAGAACTCTTCCTATAAAATCTATGACAGAGGTCATAATGACATGTGCAATATCGTATTTTACTCACTGCATAAGCACCAATGAGAACAGCAGCATTGGCTCTTTTTCGTTGATCATAACTGGTGTAGTGGATGATACGCTTTCTGGATAGAGTGAAAGACTGCAAACATGCAACAAACATTAATTACCAATATCATTATTAACCCTATAGAAGTCATCACATGTTTTCACTGTTTAAAAATAACTGCCAAAAAAAGTATAGGTTGTAGCATTTGTATACAGGTGCCTCTTGCTTTGATATCTAATGCAAAGAAATTAATACAGTGTAAGATCTGGTTTGATGCTTAAAAATCAACCTTGGACATGACCAAGCTTGGCACTTTTTATCTGTCAGTTCCAGATATCGCCAAATATAGCAAGTCAATTCAGGATAATGCCACTTAAGCTCAGATGTTTCATTTCATGCCAGAAACTTCTGTCCCTATCCTTTTCTAACACAGTGCGTAGTAAAGTAGCCCTAAAGCGCACCCTACTGGTGACAATAGAAATAGCCTGTAACTGTAATAATATAGGCCTAACTATTAAAATTAGGACCAACACACAAACGTCTGTGGATTATAAAACACAAATTGAAAAAAGTCATCTTACCTTTAGTTTTTTGTTAAGTTTGCAGCAATATCTGTATAGCATTGCCAGATTGAGAGGTCCAAAATCTGCATAAAAACTAAAGACAAAAAAGCACCATAAAAATGCCTTTACAAATAATGACAAACAATTGCTAGTTGTCTAATGGCTGAAAAACACTACATGACAGCCACATAAGAAAACAGATTTAATGTTTTTACATTTTACATAGTTTTAAGTTAGGATGCATTGCATTTGCAAATACTGATAAAAAACATTCAAAGTCTTAAATCCAAATCACTCACTTTTCATAAACAAATTCATCATCTGTACAGAAGAAATGTGTGTTTGCTGTGCTCTTGGGTTTGCTTCTAAGTGTAGAAAAATACAGACGATCTGGAAAAAACACCACAAAAGAGCAACCCATGATAACATACATGATGATAAATTCAAGAAGAATTCTGGAGAATCTGAGAAAATTCAAAGAATCTGGAAACATGGACAAAAAAGGTAAGCCACTGTAAATTACTGGATTAGTTTGTAAAATAAAATTAAACATAAACTAAATTATTCACCAAGTAACCATATTGTAGCATTCAGTACATTCTAAATGTTATAATATGTACACCAATTTGATATGGCACATTCAGTCAAATTTAAATGTACATGAGATAAAGTGTTGCTAAATACAGACATTTAAGATTTTACATGTCACGTTAACATATAAACTGACCAGACTATTATTGTTATTGCCTTTGACTTTCAGCTTTCCTTACCTTACCTTAAAAATACCTTAACGAATATTTACCTTTGATAAACTCAGAAGCCCCAAGCAGCTCATGGTCATCTCCCATTTTATATACTGACCAAACTCAGGTTGGAGGCCTTCGCTGGCAAAATATTTCCGAAAACGTCCAAAACGTTTCAGTTCGTGCTTGTTATGTTGGAACATACGTGAAGTTTGTAAATAAATATACAGTGATAGTAAAACCACATGCAAACGTTTATCTGTAAAAAAAACCGTACACTCAAAGTAAGTCTTGTTATAACCCACTTCTGAATCCTGTAAGCTGTTCTATATAGATGCCAAATCCTCTAAATCTCCCGAACGGAACGTGTCCTTGTGTTTTTCATTAAGCTGAAAGTTGTACATATTCGATATTCTCAGATTTCCGTCATATTTTGCTATTGTAGCGCGCTTAAGTTTTCTTGTGCTCTCTTTGCAAGCTGCAAACTTTATGCTAGTGTTAAAGGGACATATTGCCTGGTAACCACGTGCCACACCACCACACAAAGTCGCGTTGCTAGGGAGTGGTTCATTTCGACCAATCAGCGTTCAAGATGTAGCGCGTAATGTAAACACTAGAGTGAGATTTGTTGGACGTGTGCCATAATTTTATGTTAATATTTGTAAAAAACACACTGACGTGTAAGTTTGATCCTCTTAGTTATATACCATATACAACGGTAACAAATGCATTTATAGCGTTAGCAAGGCAGCATTGCATTAAGGATATAACTGGACAATCGTTAAAACAAACACAGCTGGGGGTGGGGCGGTGGTTAAGGGGTGTTTGGGGGTCATTGACGTTATTGCGCCACAGAACCCGGGACCCCATGAGTTACTACTACCTTTAACTGCATTAAAGGTCCTGTTCATATTTCTTTCCTTTTTCACCTGCATTTGGGTTTATATTTTGTTATAATAAGTTTCATCTAAAGTTTTACCTAAAACTTTCATTCTTCAGCTGCTTTACAAGCACAGGTATTTTCTTCAGGACATGAAAATTAAGTTGCACATACAAGACCAGGAGCATTTGGGTTATTACTAATGCAACTATAAAATTGTTTTTTTGCGAAATTGTTTATTTAATAGTACAGTCCTTAGCATAATACCAAGTATTCTGTAAATATTTGAGAAATTATTTGTGATAATTTTTTTATCATAAGGTGATTGTTTAAAATAAAAATACAGCACTGAAGCTTGAAACGGCTGCGTCACTCACTGTTGTGTCACCTGGCCTTTCACCATCAGCTGCTGCACATGATTTAAAAGTATTTCATATGATCAAGCTCATGTTTAACCACAAATACCAACAATATGTGAAGCTCAGTACTATTTACAGACAGACAGACAGATAGATCGATAGATAGATAGACACCACTGTTTTAATACCACCTGTGACATGTGTTATCCAGGCCGTCGGTGGCACCATAGCCGGACGTCTACGCTTGATGCGCCAGTGTCCCCTCCAGGCTGACACATGGGACATGCCTTCATTGAGGTCCGTAAAGTAAGCAAGACAATATTGATGATGAAGTGTTCAACCAGATGAAACACGTCCTAATGTCATTCTCCATGTAAAAAAAAAAACAGAGACAGCAAGAAATTTCCTTCAGTCACTGAACTGAAGAAATAAGCTGTATTTCTTTCAGGAGTCCAAGCAACAGAAGGGCCACACGGCTTCATCTGCCAACTTGCCACGGAACAAAGGTACGAGCAGTTCAAGTGACATACTCAGGTTTCGACTCAACTACAAAATGTCTCCGGTACTGCTAGAGGTGTTTGTTAACCTCAGTTCCTATATAGGTGGGAATGTCACTCTTCATCTCTTGCTCTGATTGGGTTTGCAACATGACCTCAGTGACACATTCCTTTTGTCTCTTCCAGTCTCTGTCACAATAAAGTGGCCTGAGAATTTCACTATTCTGGCAGTGTGTGGAGGCTCTGTCTCTTGTTCAAGGCTCATTGGCTGTGCTGAGGCAACATCTGAGATGGGGCTGTGGTGTAGAGGCCAAAGTCCAAATGGAATAGGGTTTCTAATAACAGCCAAGGTTACCCACAGTGTTTCAAGAGAGGTTATCAGCACTGTAGCTAGATATTTGAGAAACAGTAGAGGCTTTCCCACCTGTACAGAGTGATAAAAGGCGTATCTTTAAATATAATGTATGGTATGAATATGGTTTATATGTATGGTGTTTATTTAGTGTTGTATTTGTTTATAGTGCACAACATTTATTTTGCTGATTTTTTAAATAAACTAATCATTTTTAAGTGAACTTAACAGGACTATGCAGGTCAATTTATGTATTGGCCATCTCAGGTAACAATTGCTATTTGTCATGTCAAACACTACATGAATTTATAAAAGTTTTTCACATCAAATGCACTCAGATTTGTCAGGTGTTCACTTTTTGCTTACACATTGGTTTTTCATGTTTTATGTTTCATTTCATAGATGTTTTTCACCATTTTAGATTCTTCGAAAGGATCATTCTGTATGATTTCTAAGCTTATTTCCTTATTTCCTGATTTCTAAGCTTATTTTGCTGTACATGAGGGCACATTTCGTCCCCATAGGCCCATAGTGCTCATAGGCAAAATGTTCTTGGTTAAACAGTATTTCACTGATAACATTGTAAATGCCCATTAAAACCACAATGAAAGGATACTTGATTCTAATATATCCACACCAGTATTGCTGTAACTTATTCTTCTTCTTCTGTGTAAGACTGCATGACTCACCTCACCTACACAGACCTCCTAATCTATTCTTGTCTTAACCTTGTCATTCACGGTAATCAGACAATCATGCAGCAGCTTAACAGGCTTGTGGAAGAAGTTCAGGCTCAAGGCCAGTCATGTTTATCTCTGCATGTGAATGACAACTGAACTTTGATGACTGGACATTCAAAGGACTGAGCCAGCAGTTCTGCAACAAAACCAGACCAACAAAATTTACATTTTAAATGGGCAATGATCAACCAAAAGAAAGAATGACTATGTGTTTGAAGCAATTCACAGCAGTTCAAACATTAAGTGGTATGAAATAATCTCCATGATTTTTTAAACTATCTGTTTCCTGTCTTTTTCTTATTGTTTACTTTATCTTTAATTGTTTATTCAGGGTTTTGACTTCTGTCCTTAATGACTTGCTTTGTGGGAGCTTTTAACTTGGTTACTAAGACCATTAGTTTTACTGTACTTGTTCTACTTTTTGAATTGAATCTTTTATACTGCAGTAAAACCATATATATATCTATGTAGGTATGTGAATAGGCGATAAGGTGTCCCAGTTCAACAGTATTTGTGAGGTCCAAAGTGACAAAGCCTCTGTGACCATTACAAGCCGATATGATGGAGTAATTCGTAGTAATTCGGTTCGTAGTAATTCGGTTAGTAATTTGGTTCTCCTCTTGTGGACATTGAAACAGACAACCCTGGGTCGGTTATTGCTGTGCTTTTTAATAACACTATTCAAACAACTATTCTTTCAAAATATTCTTTCAACTAATTATATATTTTGTTAAAATACGTTTGTTAATCTGCAGAGGGCGTTCCTGAGGAGGATATGGTAGAGACTCCAGCGGTCTCCCACAAAAAGCAACATCAGGAAATCAGGGGCCAGAAAACCCAGGCAACACCAGCAGTGTGGCGTCTGGCCATCGAGAACAATGTAATTTTATTTGAACAAATGTGCATTAGTTCAAAAGCAGCCAGGCTGAATGGTTGCTTAGCTGCAGCAATGCAATTCTGTATCTGTTAGCACTGTAGTTCACTGCTAGAAATAAAAAAAGCTTTTGTACCCTAGAGCACAGTGAGAGATTTACATTACTTTAACATTTACATTTTAAGCCTGTGATTTAATATTCATAAATATATATTTATCCATAGTGTATGTTTATTGTGTATTTCTATAGTTTTAATAGTTATTGTAGTTTTGGCTCTGTGCTCTTTTAGATTAAACTAAGTGAAATCGTTGGCACAGGAAAGGATGGTCGTATTCCAAAGGAAGACATTCTCAATTTCATAGCAAAGCAAACAGGAGCCATCCTCCCATATGAGGTCCAAAAAACCCCAACATCTGTGACGGCAAAATCCTCTGAAGATAGTCCACCCAAGAAGACAACTGTCATGGCTCCTCCAGCAATTTCTCGACCCATCTTTAACGGCAAAGATAGGACAGAATCACTAAACGGTGAACTTGACACTCAGAGAGTTTGTGTGTTTTCTTTAGATCATCTTGTTGCGTGGTAATCTTTACCTTTTTGCACATAAATAAAAGTGTTATAATTTTTAAAGGTGTAATATTTTTTTATAAAAAAAAAGTTTTTCCGAGGGCCATGGTAAAGACTATGACCGCCGCTCTACAGATTCCTTACTTTGGTTACTATGATGAGGTGGACCTGACACAACTATGGCGAAGAGTCTCAGGGAGTCAAGCTCAGCTACATGCCTTTCTTCATTAAGGTTTTGGTTCTTCTGTTCTCAGTCATAGAACCCTCATTGAAGAGCAGCAAATTTAAACATTAAAATTTAATGAGCCATCTCATTAGCCATCTTATTATCATATCAGAATAAAACACAAACAAAAAATGTTTGTGTTTTATTGCGTACATCAATGGTTTTATCTAGGTTTACTGACAATGTAATCCCATGGTTTTAAAAACTACAAAACAGTATTTCCTGAAGAATAAATTTAACTTTAATGCAAATAAAGTTAAAATAAATCTTTTTTTTTCTTTTTTAAAAATGTTTAAATCTTCAGCCATTTTGCTAAACCAGGTAAAAGTCACAATGTATGCTAATGTATACAATAGCATGCTGCCTGGTTGTTGTTTTATACAATTTTGTGCTTAATATCATTTCTTTCACTGTGGGCTGTAAACCGTTGTTTATGTTGTTTGGTACAAGCAGCATCACTTAGCCTCCTGCAGTTCCCTGTTCTCACTGTCTCTGTAGATGAAAGCTGCCAGAACATAACATATAAGGCAAGACTTTTGAGGTTCTTGGTTTTTAGAATATTAAGTGTTATGCACTTCCACCTGAAGCTTAATGCAGTATTTTTATGAACTACTGTTTGCAGTGTATTTTAATTGTCCACTTGTTTCTTCCAGGTATCTCATAATATTGGCCTGGCAATGGATACTCCTCAAGGCCTCCTGGTGCCCAACGTGGTGTGTTCAGACCCTTAGTGTTTTTGACATTGCTGTGGAGCTCAACCATCTGCACGTTCTGGGTTCTGCTGGACAGCTGGGCACTGCTGACCTCACTGGAGGGACCTTTACTCTCTCCAACACTGGATCGGTGAGGCTCTGTCTACTGTTTAGGGGCAAGCCTTTTCTGCACCTATAGTGGCCCCTTCCTTGTTTGACATTCATTTAATTTAAATGGGCAGCCCTTCCCCAAACTCACAATTTTGTAAGCTTAAAGTTTTATGTCTGGCCACTGTAGTTTAAAGCGGAAATTAAACAGAAACTACCGCCCGAATGTCCTGATCAGTGTCTATCATATGTAGCTATATATATATATGTGTGTGTGTGTGTGTGTGTGTGTGTGTGTGTGTGTGTGTGTGTGTGTGTGTGTGTCAATGGTTCTTTTATGGTGCTTGTATCTGCCATCTAGTGATGATTGGACCTCTCATCATTTAGGAATTAATTAAATGCGTGACAAGAATGTGTTTCTTAGATTGGAGGGACATATGCCAAGCCTGCCCCCCGAGGTAGCCATCGGTGCTTTGGGAAAGATCCAGATGAGCAGTTTGTCTTCACCCCTTAATAAAAACATAGTCAAGGTTGTGTAAATAAATCTGCAGCAGAGGGATTGTTTATCTTTCAATTGAATAGAGCTCTGTTCTGATAATGTCTTATGCTTAAACGCTGCTGAAAATTTAAAGTAATTTCTGCTCTGCCCAGGTTTGCTGCTGTGATGAGATGGAAAGAGTGTATATCATGAACGTCAGCTGGTCTGCTGATCATTGTCTCATCGATGGGGCGACCATGTGCTACTTCTCCAAATTGTGGTGCTCATACCTGGAGAATCCAGCTGCCATGATGCTGGATCTCAAATGAATGTTACACAGGAAGTTAGATCTCCACTGACATACACTTTCTGTTACTGGCTGGAGTGTCTTTGTTTGGTTATACCTTACTAAAAGACAGCACAAAAATCTTGCTTTCACATTCACACACTTTTTCACATTTGTGGTCACAACAAAACTTTTAACAGCTTTGTGACCTTTTTCTGTTGTTGCCTTATAGATTAAATATTGTAATGTACAGTTGCAAGACACTTGCCTCATGTTAATTTGGAGTGGCCAGTTGCATTAAGTTACAGGTGCTCTTAATGAAAGTGATTTGCCTCTCTGTACATTTTATTCATAGGTAGGAATGTACTTGAATGAGCGCAAACCTTTTGCACAAGACTAAAAACGCTTTTATATAAATTAAATCGGGATGTCTCCTTGTCTGCTGGTTTTCTCTGAGAGCTCACACATACAGCCATGTCATCTAAAACCAATATGTAGAAAGAGGGTCACTGAATTATAAGGGAAATTGTGTTTGGGAAATTAAATAAAAAGGGAAACTGTTATGACAATCTGTATATGTTGTGTTAAAGCATTATATTTTCTTATGTATTTGTCATGAAAATGTCATGGGAAAAAATCTGATTCGAATGAAAACCCTTTATCTTTATTTGAAAGCCTTCTGCCTTTATCTACTTACCCTCATGTTGTTTCAAACATGACATTTTACACAAAAATACACCTTAATATACAATTAAATCTATTAAAAACATCATTGTACATTTTAATTTTATGATGAACTATCCCTTAAATCATACTTTTTTTAGCAAATCTTTAGAGTATAATGAAAGGTCTTCAACACAATCTGTGGTCTTAGACATTTGAATTGGTGTATTTTGTCCTAGTAACTGAGGTCACTAGTTAATTTGTGAAATTAAAGTTACCAGTGCTGTTATAAACTATTCCATGTTTGAAAAATCCCTATTAAAGGCAGGGTTAGGGTCTTAAATAGTTTAAAGATTCCACATTCTGACAGCAATCAAAGTGGTCTAAACATTTTCATGAATCTATGGTTCAGTCAATGCATTTGGTCCAAATGTAACAGTAGGACGCTTTACCATGTATGCATTAATTTGCTGTATAGGAGACTTTACACTTTCAAAGACTGCCATTACTAAACCGGAGGCTACTAACAACACTGAGCCTATGTAGACTCAAAGATAGTTTTTTACATTTGCTGTTAATATAGTACCTACTTCTCTGACAACTCAATTTGATTATAAGTATGATTGTACCTTTTACCACTGGTAACGAAACCTGTAGACTTCTGACAATGATAATTAGTCAAACTGGCATTAGAGATTAACAACCATCCACAGAGAAACCTTTTATTTTTGGTCCAAGTGTTTACTTGGGACAGTAGTACATGACACAGTATATAAAGTCGAGCCAACAACATATTTCAGTTATGCAAGTATTGCAGTTGTTTTATATAAAGCTAAGCTTCTGGTAACCACTCAGGCTGAATGGCTGTGTAGATGAAGTTCCTCTACATTAACCTGGAATTTCTGGGTGTGATTAAATAGGGAATGTAACAGCATTGTCAGCCATAGTCTATGTCCACATGATCCAGGAAGTTGTGGGTCCCTGCTGCACAAAAATGAATTGTTCACAGTTCAGCTAGGCTTTCAGAGGTACATTTAGCATGTAAACCATTTTAACTACCTTATTTCAAAATGCATAACTATTCTTAAACCAAAGCAATGCAAAAATTACATAAGAAATGTTTTATAAACATTTTTCTTATACGTTATGAGGTGCAATCTCACCTCCCTGAAACCTCTAAAACCCTCAGGTGGCTTAAGAGAAACAAGTCAGACCCTGGAAGACATGGAGGTCAAATGAAACCTAGACAAGGAATGCTACTTCAAAGGAATGTGATGTATGATTAAAAAGTACACTGTGTAATTTCCCATGCATAAAACAAAACTTGAAGTGGCTTTTGGTTGTAAGAGAATTACAGGCAAAATACTTAAAAGACACAGGTCTCATCAACCAATAAAAAAAATCACTACTTCTAAACTGGACATGCTTTGAAAGGAATGTTTTAAACATTTGGCTTGCTCTAACTTGAGGCTGACACATTTCCACCAAAAGGCATATTTCTTGTCCAAAGTCACAAGCACCGTTCACTTAAATTACATTGACTTGATGCTTTTAAATTTATGAAGGAGAAAATGTCTTTAACAAAACACAGGCATATATTCCCATTTGGCATTTTAGATCAGGTAACAACCATATAAGCATGTAATGACATTTAAGTTATAAAAAGTATACGTTTGTAATAATTAAAAATCTTATTTTTTCCATTAGAGCCACCTGAGGGTTGTTCAAAAGCATGTGGTGCTAGCTAAAGACATCTAGAGACAAAGGCAAATCCTTAATGTATTTAAAATATTTCCTTTAAAGCAACATTCAAAGCATTTCTCCCTCACATAAATAGCAAAGAAATATAGATAAAAAAATAGAAATGGTTATTTTTTAAAATAAGGGTTAACCAGTCCTGTGTCTGCTACATAAATGTCTTTATGCCCTTATCATCATAAAGTCTTTAAAGACAAGGTGTTCAAACTCATTGACTGTTCCAATGAACTGTTCATGTCTGCACACTCCACAGTTGGTTCATGAACTGAAATGTATTTGCACTGTTCTTTTATTTGGTTTCTTCCACACAAGGCAGTAACAAAATAATCAAAAACGTTACAGTAACTAAGTGGCGTCTGCTCCTGTATGCATGTGAGTCAGTGAGGTCTCTCAGTGTGAAATGTGTGTGGTGTAGTCAGGCAGCTTTGTGATCGATTGATTGAGTAGCTTTTGAAGAGTGGAGGCCCACTAAGTTCTATGGTCCTTTAAAAAAAAGAGTTTATCAAGCCACTGAGGATGCAAGGGTCAGGTGTCATCATCGGTGTCCTCTATTAGGACTTTGGTGTCTCGGAACTTTGACCTGAGAAAAGAGCATAGGACATTGAGTTCGAATCTGTGAAACCAAGCCTGACTTACCAAAAAAGGAATTGCCTTTTAATTTATACATCGTAATTGTAATGTATACATACCATGAACACACAATTTGTGTTCATTAAATCTGTTGTTAAGAACTGTTGGAGCTCAAGTTTCTCTCATGCATAACAATACTTTTATTTTTCCATTGAAACACATTATTTAGCAAATTTCAAAATGAATGGTTCACAAATAGTTACAATGTTCATAAAATACAATAAATTAATCTAGAATTAAGCAATTTTTAAAAATCTAACCTATCAAAGCAGACTAGTAAGGCAGGCGATTCAAACTGTCAACAAGTTTAACTATGTCAAAAACTGTATACAGTAAAACTTATCACACTATTTTAACTGTTAAACTGTCCCCACTTGGCAAATTTGATCCCCCCCCTCCCAGTAATTTAAGCCCTGATCTAGTGGCTTACTAAATGTTTAAAGTTCTAAGGTCATGTGAAACAAGCACTGAAATATCTGGGAGTTGCTGGCAACGCTTGTTTTTATTAATTTTATGTCCTTAATTTTGTCTGTGTGGATAAAGCATGGTGCTGAACGTACTGAGAGGAGAGACGTGGTCTTCTCAAAGACATGCTGTAAGTCCTCTTCCAGTTCTTCTTTCCCAGTCTGTTCCTCACACCGTCCTCCTGGTCCATCATTTGCTCTAGCAGCGTCTGGTCGTCTGCATTCAGAGGGGCTACTGAGATGTCCCGCACCGCTCTGAACTCACCACAGTTGTTGAGATGTTCATTTTCTAGACGGAAGAAGTTCCAAACAAAGCGCCTGAAACATTGAGAATATGAGGGTGAGTCACTTTGACATGTCTGCTTGAAAATTCATATGCCACTTCTACAATTCAGTACTTTATGAACATGACATTAAATGTTTACCACAGTACTGATGTCATATTCAAATCTGGCAATAATATAAGCACACATTGATGAGGAATCAGTTCTGATAATATAATAAGTGACATTATAAAATAGCTACTTTCAGGGCTGGATCCTGCAGCGTTCCAGCAGTGGTAAAAATACAAACTGCAGAAACAATTATGACAATCTAGTCTCTTTTGTAAATAACCTTGCTTGTTTGTTTGTACTTGTTGTTGCTTAGTCTTGTCTATCTTGTCTACCTGTATGTATCTGGGGTCTGAGAGTAACGGAATTTCAGTTCTCTGTATGTATGTACTGTATATATGGCAGAATTGACAATAAAGCAGACTTTGAACTTTGAACAAAAACAATCGCTGTGCATTGTGCAGCACCTACTACAACTACAGGCCAACTACTAATGTCAGTGTATTGAGACTACAGTATGTTGCCTAAAGGGGATGATAGCACTTTGCTCTGCTTGTTTGTTTTTTTTACCAAAAAATTGTGTGTGTGTGTGTGTGTGTATATATATATATAAAATGGAACTATGTTTTATACGAGTGTAGGCTGATAAGTCAGGAGATGAGTGTGCATAAAAATAATTGGAACTCACCTAAAGACCTCCAGAGGTGCGAGGACAGTGGCCAAAATGTCAGAGATATTCGGGTATTTAGTGACAATCCCAAGAGAAACAGGAATGGTCCATGCAAAACGCAAGATTATATCTTCTGCTATGGCAAAGTAATAATAAGCCTGTTCAGAGAGAGCATGCAAAGAAATCAACAACTCAGTTCACTGTGTAAATGTGACCGTTTACTGCACAAATATTTGGGAAACTTCTTCAGTGACAATTTTCACTTCACAGTAACAAGCTGTGTGTAGGTTCTTACCTTCTGTGGATATACTATCTCCTCTCTCAGGAGGGTGTTCTCCCCTGCATTACGGTCAAACAGACCCCAGTCCATCTTCAGGTCCCACAATAAGGTGTAGCACGAGTTTATAATCTTGCAGGCAATTAACAAGTAAAAAAAGATCTGACCTTCTTGAAGATCTGGTGATAACAGAGAGGAACAATCTAATTTAAATGGGACAGCTTGGTCCATTTTTCCTCACACATTATTTCATCCAAATACAGTCAACATGATGAAGTGTGTCTTTATTCTTGTTTCCATAAGAGAAGAGTATGTCATGATGTGTAAATACAGAATTTAAAACAACAGCCCAAACATCCAACAACTAAGTGAAACATGTAACAGAACCTCCACTTACGTTCATGTGTCCTATAAAGTGCAGAAAAGATGACCACAAAGAAAGTAGTGGAGTATTTGCCGGCATTGACCAGGTGAGGGAAGGCACGCTTTGTGTCCCGATAACGCCTCAGGCACTGCACAAACCTGAACCAGGCAGGTAAACACTGGATTACAGCTCGCACTCCATATGAATATGACTGACAAATCCCTTCACCTGATTAGAAAACAAAAATACATCAACCTGTGATTATTTCCTGACCCATAATAGTCAGCTTGTAAAAACAATGTGGTACAATGTGTTTACAATGTCGTAATAATTTCCATAGAAATTTCCAGGGCAAGACACTGTTATAAACATCATGAAATATAGCTTCAAGCAACAATGACAGACACAAGCACTACATCGCCGTCAGATGGTGAAGCTATAACTATGACTCACAGTACTCATGTGTGAGGTATATTACTCAATGTATGCAGAAGGTATGAAACACTTCCTGTTCCATTAAATGTCACAAATTTTTTGCCCCACCAAGGCAACACCAATAAAGGTATCAACAATCTGTCTCTTCAATGTCTTTATTTTGACCAACATTTAAGCGATAAAGCGATTGGGTAAATTTAGAGGAATCTTTAAAAACGCTTTAAGTAACACACTTTCTTCAGCCAGTTAATGGCACTACAACTATGATACTCAAGTGTGAATGAAATTACTCAATTTAATTAGCAGTTATTAGCCACTGCCTGTTTCCATTGTTGTCAATAATGTAGTAAATAAATTCTAAATTGCCAATGGCAACACTGTTGGAGATATTAAAAAGCCCTTTACATAATATTTGCCAAAATGTGGTGACAATCCCACAAGTCCCTCAGGAGGAATACTTAAAATTCAGGACCTGGTTGTATGAAAACCCTATTTCTCTGTAATGCAAAACTTAATATAACGCAAAAACTTAATATAACATTTCCATCCTTAAAACCCAGTATATATTAAGTATTAATATCCAGTATATTAGCATTGTGAACATTGTATCACCGATGTTCACCATTGTATCTTAATATATATCACCAGTATATATTAAGTATTAATATCCAAAACGTGTAGTTTGGATATTAATCCAAAACTAGCTGATGTGTGACTAGTTTAAATGACAACCACCACTCCAGCGTCCATACCCAAAAGAGCTCAACGCGCTCATGGGCAACATGCATGAGAAGCCACATAAGGTGAATTTGTTGGTTCTTAATGTGCATTTAACTATAAACAAAAATGTTTATGTTTATTTAAACAAAAAAAATTCTTTACTGTCCATTCTAAATAGTCCTTCACTGGCTGACTTCCTGTTGGGCAAAGCTAATCAATGTAATTTTAAAAGATGGTGTCTGTAGGTAAAACTAACCCCTTTGCTTTAGTCCAAAGTCCCTTCCACCATCCAGCAAAAAGGATGCCCATGTTTATGTTCACAATGTGTGTGTGTGTGTGTGTTCTCTACTTTGTGTGTGCAATTGGATAGGTAAATGCAGAGCACAAATTCTGAGTATGGGTCACCATACTTGGCCCCACTTCACTTTCAAACAGACATTCTGCTTAGAACAGTACTGGCAAGGGCTATAGGCTTAACAACCTGAATAACAAATTTTTCTATAAGAATTAACACAAGTGCTTTGAGAAAAATGTAAGCTTTTCAGTAAAAAGTTAGTTAAGTTGCTGCTTTTAAAGGTGCTTCAAGTTGTTGCTTGTAAAGTTGCTTTAAATTGCTGCCTACAGCATTTGGACACTGATAAAGGACTTTTAAGTCTCACCCTTTTTGTTTAGCCAGCTGTTTGACTCAGCCCAGTCAAGCTCCATCCCGTAGAAGCAGATCATGTACTCTAGGTCCATCAGGACCTCTACTAGAGAGTTCAGCTGGTCAGCCAGCCAGAAATCTGCAAAGCCAACTCTGTGGAATGGGGCTGTGACCACACGAAACTAAAAAAAGGTGAAGACAACAAATCAGGAGAGGAATCAGAGATGACCAACAAACTTGAAAAATGCTATTTTAGTACTCAAAGGATCCTCCTACAAGGACTCTTACCAGTAATTTGAGCAGCCAGAAGCGAGATTTGTAGTAGCATGTTTTGAAAGGGTTGATGAGGAAAAAGAAGAAAAATCCATAGAGAGCAAGAGGGTTTGCTTGTATAGGGATCTTTATGTCATTAGCGAAGAGGCAGGACAAAATACTGACACACCAAAGAACTCCAAGAAAACCAGCAATCTGCACATAAACACAGACCTGGTTCTTCAGAGGTAGAAAATGTGACAGGAACTCTCTAGCTGTTGCAATACTGCGTTATTAAAAAACAAACATGTCCTGGTCTTACAAACAAAATGAGGATAAAGGAGAAGTTGAGGAATTAGTGTCATTTAAATTTGTTTTGCTACATTTTCTTTGAATTGAAAAAAAAACAAATCAAATACATTTGTATTTTGTTTAACATTTTCCAAACTAAAGCGCTATGCAAAAATAAACAATTAATATCATATTAAACTAATGTTATTGGTGACTGTGCTGTATTTTCCTGTGGCATTATTCTATAGTCACTACCATAAACCCCTATTATACTTACATTTTTAAAACAGATTCATACATATAGAGAATATGATTTAAAAGAACCCATTTAATGAAACTGAAAAGCTCAAAATAACTTATAGATAGATATCTAGGTACCTCAAAGAGATGTTGATGGGACAGGTTGTTGCGAGGGTTGAGTTCGAATATTAAAACATGATTCACACCAGCCTGCCGCCAGCCATATGTGTTGATGCCCAATAGGAACAGGAACTCAATGAGCAGGAAACCACCACGATAAATTCTGACAAGAGGCCACACATCCTCGGCCTCATTGTTTCTAGTTACCAGCTTTACCACACCTACATATGTGCAAAACATTTTTAAAAAATCTGTTAAAATGACAAAACTCTTGGACCCTTGACCGGGTATGAGGCTCTGGCCTAAGGGCTAATGAAAAACTACATATGTCTACCTGTGATGATGACTGTGACTATTAAAGAGATAAAGACTCCGCAGTACAGTCCTACTCTGAAAGTTGTCCATGATGGTGCAGGCTAAGATAAAGGGACAGAGTGTTGTTCATTTAATTTTGATCTAATCTAAACAAAAATGTTTTTATTTGAAGGTCCCAGGGTGTCGTACCTGTGCAGCACCCAGGGGAGGCACTCGTAGTCTCTTCATGGTTTTCTGTCTGTCTCCCCCTTCCAGTTCTGTGGTGACCAGGGTCTGCAGGTTTAAAAATATGCTGTTAAAACTCACTAAGCACTGATAGCTTAAACATCCAGTTACAATTTTACATTTGCTTTTAAAATGTGAACAAATCATTTGAAGTAGCTTGAGTAATTTGGTTGTGAACAGATTTCATTATGCAGTACCTCGGTTTCAGAGATAAGCTGAGTGATCTTCTTACAGGTGTAGAAAGGGGCCACTTCTACGTGCGTCACACGCCAATCAGCCCCTCGCACCGTCTCAAACATCTTGTCGTGTTTCTTTAAGATCTTCCTGAAGCCGGTGAAGTTTAGATTCTGAAAGGGAGACACCATCAGAAAATCCTCAGATAAGACCACTTAATATAATTTAATGATAAGCTCCATTGACTGACAGAAGAGTCAATCAGAAGGTTAAAAAAATAGTTATAAAATAAAAAAAACTAAGAGAACAAAAAGTGTGTTTGTCTGAGACTCTACATGGAGTTTTCCAGATTAAAATGAGTTTTCCAAAAAGCTGGGGCTGCACGACATTCACAGTGTACTGTACTGGGTTTATCATCACCCTACCATACCTCACCTCATTTTAAAAGCAACAACAAACACATTTTCAGACCTGGTAGTTCTGCAGCAGGATGAGGCTGAGGTAGAACTCGCTGAAGGCCAGCCGCAGGTCTTTGATATTGCGATGCTTGCAGCGTTCCTGCTGTGAGAGATGGAAGACGGTGCGACGTTGGCGCAGACCCGTGGCTCGGTTGCACTCTCGCTGTGCATCCAGAGATGATTGCAACTCATTCTGCAGTGTGGCAAAGCGTCGCTGTGCTTCTGCCAGCTTCTCTGTAACAAAAGGAGGAAAATGTTGTCAATGCAAGTAAATTTGTAACATAATCATTCCGAGCAACATTATGTTTAAAAAAAGAAAGTTTGTCCTAAAAAGCTTTTATCATTATTTCTGAAATGCAATGTGCACTGTTTTGTTTCACTTTTACACTAAAGAAGTGAAAAGAGTTACAAACTCTATTTTATGGCTTTTAAAAGTCATAGCTGACTGAAAACGAATTTCAGTTTTTATATGTACACAGGCAGAAACTACAGTAGAATCAATACTAAAGTTTAGGACAAACAAAAAGGCAGATTATTTGTTTGGTTTTAAAACAGTATTGACAGTGTTAATTAATCCCAGTTCTGTCTTTGACAACATCAATTGAGTCCTTATAATATAAAACAAAAAACAAAACAGAGCAGAAGCAACAACATTTTTGTTAAACAAGTCCAATGTTTACACTTGGTAACCTGAATAGAAAGTGTTGATTTTGGCCAGCTCTTTCTCACACGTTTGGAAGAACTTCTCCTCAAACTTGGCATAGTATCTCTTGACAGTGTCCTCATCTGTAACTGAAACCAACAGGCAAGTGTAATTTAGAAAAAAGACAAGACAACAAACAATGGACAAATGTCTAGAAATGTGTGTGTGTGTTTGATGTATTTGTGTGTGTGTTTATTCTCAGTTCATATCACAATTGCACATATGCATTAAGAAGAATCAAATGAGAAGTTTTATTTATAAATAAAGAATAAAGAATACATTTTATTAAAATGAGAATCATAGGCAGTGTAAAACAAGTTATCACCCAGGTTGAAAACATTGGATTTTGTCCAACGTGCATTTCCAAAGAGATATTTTCATCACACGCTTCTGTTTAAGGTTAAAAGCAATTGGTAAAACACTTTTACAAGAAATTCAAAATAACTAGTTTACCCAATTTACCCAATCCTAATTGTATTATGTTTAAAAACATTTTTAAAAAGAATTAAGGTTTTTCTAATTCCAAAGGTTTAGTTGCACAATTTTCAGTTAGCAATAAGAGTGCCACTCTTAGCTTTAATTAACCTGACCTTCAAAAATTAAAATCAACTTATACAGTACACAACTACATAATAGGATAAATAACACAGGATAAAGATCCCTAAAAATCATCCAGGATTCAACCTATGGATTTTATGTAATGCAGAATTGAGGAGAAATTTATTTATTTTACTTTTTAGGCAAAATAGCCTCTTTTGCCAGCAGACATTGTACAAAGAAATAATGGCTATCAATTTAAATCTATTATAGAGTAATTTTTATTTATTCCTAATAAATGTACATAAAAATTGTTGTAAAATGTACTGTTATGTTAATTTCTCCATGGATATTCAATTTAAAGTGCAGCTCACAACAAATCACAACAGTTCACGCCACGGGTCACGGCTTCAAACATTTACAGTTAGAGGGCATGAGAAGTTTCTGTTTCTGTTGACTATAAATATGGTGACAACATAGATTCGAAACAGCATTCCCCTCTGACAGACAAAACACAGATCGCACTGACAGACTGTGTGGCTGACACTATCCAGACAGATAGCCTTGTGAATCACTGTAACAGCTCACAAGCACAAAATTTTCCATGAGACACTTCAGTGCCCAAAAACTGGCACTTTTTTTTTTTAGAATTGTCTCCAGCATAATTTAAGTTGGGGTTTTCACACAGATGCAAGGAGAGATGCAATATGACTGTTACTACTCTAAACACTTATGTCACAAGGTGTGCAAACTGAATCCACTGTGATAAGTGAGGAGGAAGAGGGAGGTTTACTTTGCATGCATTACTACACACATCTGTCCAAGCTCAGGTCACACAGTAAGTGTTGTCCTCTGAAGAACCAAACACAACATGACTCTCAACAGGGCTACTTGAAACACTACACTCACGAAAACAGCCCCCAATCATACACTTCCACAACAAACAGTTTCGCTGACAGGATCCTATTACCAGAATTTTGCTGTGTCAAAGGAAAATATAGACCTTTACATAATTTTGTAAACATGTTTTATTCTGCCTGGATTTCTTAATCTGAAAGTTATTGTAACAGTTTTAATTTGTTTAATATTGGGACAAATAAATATAATAACAATCAAGAGTTCTATCTAATAACAACTGGGAGTGAAAGGTTACTAGTTTAATTTGAAAAAAAAAATTGTTTGGTTTGTTATGATCTAGTGTTAATAGTTCAGCTGGACTCAGCAGTCAGGAATCCCTCTCAGTCCTGGTTTAGGTAACCCTCCCCAGTGAGATATTCAGCTGGGTCATTATGTCTGGCCTGCTATGAAAACACACAGCTCAGTTTCATTTCTGCTCGGCAGGGATGGACACACACAGCTCTTTCTTTCAGCTGGAGATCCTGTGAGAGAAAATAAACTATGTGCTATGGGAACTTTTTGCTAATTCTTTCAGCTGCACAGTCTTGCAAAAGGATCTTCTGTATGTACATTATTAACATGTTAATGCATATTACATATGTATTTGTGACTAGTGTTATACTGTATAAGACTAATTTATCTGTCAATATTAGGCCATTTTGAATTTATTGCTATCTGTTAAAAACATGTCTGCTTGACCAATTAACAGAAATTTTAGGTCTGGCCTCAGTGTCAGTTTAAAAACAGTTTCAGCTTACTTAAGGAATAATACTTTTTCTAATTTTGTAATAAAAGATATCTGAGCAATTTTGCTCAACATTAATTTCTACTATGTGTATATTTTAATATTAGTATGGACACTGTCAAATCCATTACAGTCTACTAAAACAGTTGACATTTTCATGAAATTAACACAAAACCATCTTAATTGTACCAAATATTACTCAGTTTGGGAGGTAAACTGCATAGCACGGGTATAATACTCATTTCCATTAAGGAATCTGGAGATGATCTCACTCTGTCAGTATAGAAAACAGAAAACTGTCAGATGTGAAAACTGTTAGCTTGTAGTTATTATTAATAGGAACAAAGGTTCTATAACTATGATGATGTCACTGAGACTAATATGCAGGTCAACTTGTTGAATGTTTGACCTTGGTGTGAATTCTGGACTCCAATGCAAATTTGACAATGTCTGACAACTGTATTGTAAATAGAACAATAGAAAAATTTTGTGTGGTTGTAGGACTGTGCTGATATTTTGTGTTACTTTTTCCTTAATATATTACATTTCTGCTTTAGATCTGTGTATCAATATATGTAAGCAGGTTAAGAAACTCAATATACGGCATTGCTACTTTATAATAAACCTACAGAGTGGGTTAAAAATAAACCGACAGAGAAGCCGGGGTTCTCTTGCGTATTTGTCAGTTTCAGTTGGAATCTGAATTATGACACTAAATATAACTCTCTTAGTTAAAAACCATTATGAATGCACAAAATCCTTCAATTTATTGCATTTTATTTAGAACCATAATAGAACAGCGTGTCTTCTGCTGGTCATCATTCAGGTCTACAATAACTGAAATGTAAGCAAAAGACATCAAATCCGATTTTGCACTTGCTGAAACAGCACAAACTGTACCCAATTTTTTTGAAAACATGCAGGTGATATTAAACACAAAGAATTGGGCCAAAAAGCTTACTACCAAACAGGTGTTTGTGGTAGTACAAACACCAGAGACCTGCAAGTGAAGCATTTTCAGAATATACAATTACACTCAGGTTAAAAACACTCAGGTTTAAAACAAAAATCATATGGAAAAAAAGGCAAAAAATAAGTTTAACCAGTTCTAATCAGAGACACTGATGCAAACTCAGCTTTGTGCTCTGTTCTTATCTGATAAAACTGTGACACCCTGTGAATTTGCAATACCTTTGCTCCTCCTTTTTAATGATTGCCACCAGTTTTGACTGATTTTACATTTAATAAATGTAATAAACTGCCCTGCTGAAGTGTGTACAGTTGAAGTCACATAATTACATGTGTATTTCTTCTGCAAACCATTTATTTGGGCTGGTGAGTTAAATTTAGTTCTACTTCCAAAATAATCATGATTTCTGGTGAACTTGCTATGAAGCAACATAAGACACCACATGCAGCTTACATTAAATATTTACCTTCAATTGATGGGGCCTGATCCTGAGCAGAGTACAACATTTCTTTAAAAGCCTGTGGAAAAAGAACAATATGAGACATCATTTCTAGAGGTCAGACAATTGGCTTTCATATTACACAGCACCATGTGACTGGCCTATGCTGACTGACAAGGGAACTTCTGCTGGAAACAGATGGAGTTAGACAGCACTGAGTTCTTGAGTACAGAAGCGGAAGTAGTAAAACTAAAAACCTGATGAAGGAAATGACTATTTTTAACTTGTTCCATAAAATTAATTTTTAAAATCAAAGATTGAATACACCATCTATGTGAACAGCACAGTGTCTTCACAAAATACAAAAAACAGCAAAGGGGTTCAGGGGACCTCATTTACAGGAGATTAGGTCAAAGATCACGTATATCACTGTGGAGGAACATGGAGAGGCAAAAGCTTGCCTTTAGAGGCCAAATCAATAACTACACATCAATATTTTGCTGGCCCTAGTTAGTCATCATTTCTCATTGTTACATCACGATATTGACAAGAGAAAAAGATCAAATAAAATGTCAGCTACTGCTTATCACAACAGCTGTCACCAAGCTTTTCAAAATCACATGACTGTTTCTGCTTCTAGGTAAAATAGAGCCAATAAAAAGTCAGATTAGACAAGGAGACAAGGCTTAAATAATTAAACATGCCTATTCACCCCTACAATATAAAAGCATTAATTTAAAGTGTTTGCTTGTCAATTAATACAGGGAAAAACAAAACCATTAAACAACATTCCCAAGCATAACAACACCTGTACTACAATCAAAGAATAAATTCTATAGTTGGGTACTGCCTCTCATGATTTAATCCTGGGTCTTTCATGGCTAAGACGACACAACCGCCTGGTTTCTTGGTGACAGGGTGAAATATTGAAATGGGATATCTCTTGTCATTTACATTGTCTCAAATCAATAATCAATCCAAGTTTGATTTCTAATAAATTAACGTAATAGACATGGTCATTTACAGATAATTAAGCTAATTATAACTGAATCTATGAATACATGTTTTAATTGTTTTAAGCTACTAATAAGACTAAAGAACTATAACCATATTATTATGGTACTACACCATAACCAATTCATAACCACCATTCATTCTTCAGATTTCCTCATCAATTTCTTCCACAATTAGCACAGAAAATGTATCCATAAACGAGACGTCATGCCACTTAATGATAACCAGGAATTGCAGCATGGACAGTTTTTTTAAATTCAGAGAGAGAGAGTTTGCTGTTTAAAATGACTGAGAAGAGAAAGAAATAATCGGGGACATGACATAATAATTAGACTGCCGTTCTGGAGGCATCTTCTACAGGTAAATGTTCTACAACAAAACCAAAATCCTTTAAAAAACTCATTCAGAGGGTAGTGAACAGATCAAGGTTCAGGAGGGAGAAATCTGACATGGGCATGAGGTCTGTTTACGTCTTCCTACAGGTCTGCACAGCTCTACACACAGGACAGTCTACACTGCATTCTCATCCCTGAGAAAATGTTGTTAAACTCACATGCAGCCTTGCCTTTACTCTTGACTGTAGCACACAGCTACTACAATGTTTTGCCTGAGGGGCTGACTGAGACTATTTTTTCACTTCCTCTCTTTCTCAGAACATCAGGAATCATGTGATGACCCACACAGAAAAACAAAACATCAGCAGAAATTCTTTAAATTATTTGACTTCAGCTTTATCAAGAATGTGACATAAAATTTAAAGGCCAAAGAAAAACAGAATATAACCACAATTCCATAGTTCCTATATATAACAAAATAAATAAAAATGTCAAAATTGAAAATTAGATATTTTTTCTTAATTTATATTTGATTTGGACATACACTTGCACACTCATCAACCAGCAATACTCGGTGTACCACTCTCAAGAACAGATCGTAGCTAATTAATTGTCAGTTATCTAAAGGGGAAAGCAAAAATCTCATTAGGTGTAGGCCATTAAACCCTGGAGCTCCAGTACACTCAAGGCTTGCCAACTCAGATGTAGCCCACTGTCAGAGACAAAGAAATCTGCCTCCTATGCATTCATGTGAAATAATTCAATTATTTAAAATGCTTTTAAGAGGTCTGTATAATCACATGTATTTGGTTTAAAAGAAGACACTATGGACCGTTACAAACCAGAAAAACAAGGCAAACAAGGCTTTACAAGTTTAAACAATTTTACTGGATCAAACATGTTGCCTGTAATGTAACTACAGTGCCTCTCCCGAAAACAATATGCTATTACTACCTAATTCAATTTTTTACTAAATCACCTAAAGTATTAGTAGAACAAGCAAAACAAGATGCAAAGCCTTTGAATTCTAACATAGCACAACAAGGGATTCTATTCTGGTGTTTTTTCTAAGTGGTTTTCTGTTCATTCTTAAATTGTAAAGGGCTTTGGAACTGCATGAAAGTGTGCCCTTGCTCTCATTTAATTTGTATATAGATCCATACCCCAGGAAAAAGATTTAGTGACAAAAGAACCTGCATTTTTCGATAAACAGGTACACTGTCCCTTGCCAGACATACAGAAAATGACAACATTGAAACTGCATGGTTAGTAACGTCCTTTTTGAAACCAAAGACTAATATAATAAATACATTAACAAATAATCACTGTTTATGAGCTACGTGAAACATCTGGACTTATTCACCAGCATCACTGATGTCCACTGAATCATTTTAGCTTTCAAGCTACCAGCTATGGCTTTCAGTTACTATCCCTGCACCGACCTGACTGTTAATCACATACATCCTGACCTAATCCAGCCTTGCCGTTAAAATATAATAACAGGTGACTGACTGTTAGACTAGTTACCCCAGATAAAGAAAAACTAAGGTTGTATTAGCTCAACATTGTTTTCTTTCGACGCTTACCTCATATTGAATGTATTGCTTCCTCCACTCCGGTGTGATGTGTGCAGACAGGTGTTCCGTAAATTTCATTTTGACAAATATTTCGGGGGGTTAGGGGTTACCTGAGGAGGGACTAGAAAATCATCGCGAGCTAGGTGTCACCCTCAGATTAACGGCTGTTTTCGCTGCTCCACGAAACACATATTCAGGGGCAAATATAGCCAAATTAAATTTAAATTTACAAACAATAACCCAGAATGTTTCTCATTATCCCCTCGGGTGTTTTTTAAAGTACTGGGGGACGCTGGCAGCGGTGATGTAAAGAGCTACAGGAGCCCTAAACTGCGACTCTTTCTGATATATGAGGCTGGTGCTCCTGTGGCCGCCATCGTTCTCAGAGAATGACGTCAAAACGCGTCACGGCAGAGGTTGTTTTCCAGCTCTAGCTGCTGCAGCTCACGCCTCTTAAAAACAAGTACTGTGTGTGCATTACAGAAACGCGAAAGGAGGGGTAGATTGTTTATACGAACACATTCCTGTAATTAAGACGTGTATTTAAATTCATGTGTATTCCCAGCACCAGCTTGTTATTTCTAGACAATTTGTTACAGTGTCTGTGCTAGGTGTCAATTCTCAACAGTACGGGAGTCCAAGGCTCAGTCTGCAAACCATTATAAGGGAAAAATAGAAAATGCATGCTGCAATATTCAAATAAAGGGCCGTGCATGAGAGTAGCTGCATTGTGACTTTTGATGCAGCTCTGATAAAGATAATGTTAATTTAACAAGCTCTGTTATATGGATATTATTTCTGAAAGTTATCACAAAAATAATTTTCTTGCTAAATATTTGTAAGTAGTTTAATAATTTACAAAAAACTGACTCGTTTTGAAGTCAGTTAATACACAGAGTTATTAAACAATGACAATAACAGCCAGATTACCAGAACAAGTGTTAAATGTGTGCATGTGATTACTGTACAACTGTAAGCAAAAGAGCATCGTGCAGAACACAATACATTTTAAAAGAATTACAAAAGATTATTCGGAATTACAGAAGATCTTTCGACAACGTAACATTAAACATTTAGGAGACAATTGTGTGTAATACCTTTCACAGACAAATGTCAATTCGTTTAAACACTGAGGGGGGGGGGGGAAATGATGTTGGCCGTTTTTTAATGTAAGGGTTAAAACAACATTCAGGGACTATGTTTCTGAAAACCAGCAAACCAGTGGTGTTGTGAATCTCCAGAAATGTAAGCATTGCTATAGCGTTTCTTTCTCAGCAGTCAAACATCAGGCCGTAAACTGACCAAACGCGCAGCCTTTCGCATTTTAGACCTGAAAGGTTCAAATCAGCTTATCACTGACACCTTCTGTTTATTTCACGTAATTACAACTTATTTTCACACGTTCCTGTGTAGCCCAACTGGTAGAGCATTGCGTTAGCAGCGCAAAGGTTGTGGGATCGATACCAGGAAACAAAGTAATAAAGCTAATAAAGTACTAATCATAAAAACAGTATACCTTGAATGTACTGTAAGCTGCTTTGGATAAATGTAAATGTAGACAGAAAAACACAATTGCATACATGTAAAACATCTTAATATGTTAATTTTCATTATTCATTTTTTCAGAAGTAACCATCATCATATTTACAGTGTTAAATGCACATTAAAGATGTTGGAATATTAAATATTTTGTTTTTTGGCAACATTTCTGCTCTCTCTTTAATGCACATGCTCCCAAATGACAAAATTAAAAAGCAGGTGAAAACAATCACTATATTAACTTATTTGCAGTATGGTTGGCTAGATTTTTATTCATGCATCTATTTAAAGAAGAAACTTTGACTGTCATTAAATTTTGAAAATGGCAGATGCCCTACCTGTGCCCATGCAGGTACTTGCCACTCTGGGATTTTTGGCCACTGGAACCTTTCAGAGGGAGATTGGGAATAGGTCTTGTATTTCACAACCAACAATCAGCAGAACGATGCCAACAGTGTTGGCAGAAAACCAGCCCCTTTCTCGGGAAAACTTGCATTCTATTAATGTTCAGATTATTAGTGATGCCAGACTGGTCCTTCTAAACATGGTTGCCCAATCAGGTACACATGACTCTTATTTTTCAGAACAGTATTGTAGGGATGTACCTGCAGGAGGGCGCTTTACAAGGCCAAAGTCACCTCCTTGGTCAGAAAACACCATTTTAAACATTTAAAACATGCAAATGACTTAACATTTTTTTTGGAAAGTCGATAAAAGTTATCCCCTTATGGATTACCTAGTTACTCCCCTGGAAAACCCTCACATCAGCAGGAAGAACTTTGCCTATGGTTTTCTGCACAGAGAACAGACATGCCATTTAGTGTGCAAATGCCTCCAGAAGAATGCCTGTAGACCCTTGCCTAGGCCAGCCTCCGTTGAGAGCGAGCCAAAGGAGACAGGACCTCATTTGGCATTTCTATAACTCAAACTGCTAGAATAGGCAAGCAATTGAAGCAACAATATGATTTTTAAATGTTTTACTGTTGATGTTTTATATTCTCATTTATTTCTTTAAGCATCTCATTTATAGCAAGCAGAGAGCAATTAACTTCTAACATTGACTAGCATATTGTAACGGATCACAGATACAAGGTTATATTTTACAGGATGTTTAATGAAGACACCAGGATAATCAACAAGGCATTCGCAGGTAGAGAGGGTGGAGCAGTCTGGAGTGGGAGATAAGGGCACTGGAGCTTGGAAGGATGCTGAGAGTGCGTGGGGAGTTTAGAGATCCTACTATGGCGAGGGATACGCTTTAGCGGGGAAACCAGAACTTGCGACGCAGCACACCTCAGCAGGTCTGGAACTTGAACTAGGGAGCACCAGAGAAACAACAGGTTAATATTAACTTGAACAACAAATCCAGTATATGTTGTGTGTTGCATACTGCTTGTTAATATATGTATATCCATTTATGAAGTCCATGTCTATGCAGGCCCACCAACTGGACCATCCTCAAACCAAGCTTGTGTAGGCTGGTCTTTTGATCAGGGGCTTCACACACACAAACACACACACACATTGTGTTTCCATGTTTTAGGGGGACATTTTAGGCGTAATGGTTTTTACGCACACTTTTACTCTCTTAACAAAACTCATTGTGCATGATTTATAAGCCTGTTTCCACATGGGGACCTAAGAAATGTCTGCACAAGGTCAAAATTTACTAGTATTACTATCTTTTTTATCATGTTAGTAAATACTATTACTAACATGATAAATACCAGGTACACACACAAACACACACAGTTACTGGCCCCAGCTGTTGCGATCATCACTTTCATCTGTGTTGGACCCATATCCAGAAGCGACTCCAGACTCTCTGAATCCAGGTGTCTCCAGTGCACTGAGAAATTGATTCCATGGAGGAGAACAATTGCCCGATTGATCTTCATCTTGACCCTGACCAGAGTCACGGTCCTGCTCTGACTTCTTCCTTCCCTGGCCTGAAGATTCTGTGAAGAAACATAAGTTATCCAGCCCAACCAGGCTGTTGGAGAGAGAAAAGCCCCTCCAAGGGGGTGGCGGAGGGTTGGGAATTGGGTCACTTGGTGTTGCCTGCATGTTGGCACGCAGGGCAATTTCCAGAAGGCTGTCCTGAGATCCCACTTTAAAGAGGAATTAGACATAACAGCACATTTAATGACACAATCATTTAGATGTGATATCGTTAAATTATTCGTTTAAGTTATTTTATTATTCTTTTAATAGTTTTTTAAGTTTTTGTTGAACGTTGTACTTTTATCAGTAGTTAAACTGAAAAGTGTGTGAACAGCACAAAAATAAGCAATTCAGCTTATCTACATTTGTTGTTTACTGTTTAGTATTTAGTCATTTATTTAGTATTTATTCAGCAAATAATTGTGTATATTAAAAACATTACAAACACAAGAAAATTTATAATTGCCCCCCTTCTGAGCACTGAAATGAAAATGTGAGCAACGTAATGTAGCGTGTCAGCCGGTTCAGAAAGCGTTGTTTAAAACACTATCTTCCGCTGAAACGAGGGAATATGAGCTTTAGCTCAAATGTATTAATAAGTATAATTAACTGTAATCAATTATACAAATTACGTAGTATGTACATGTATAGATGTTTTATCTGATCAAGCAGAACTAATAATAACAATTTATTAATGTATTCGTCCAGCGAAACATTCATAATTG
>JBAJNP010003973.1:0-12566 GCA_036877545.1 Yasuhikotakia modesta
TGTCAGTAATTTATGATAGTTCTTCTTACCTGTTATGTATTAATAACAGACAGAATAAGTAAATTAACAATTACATTCAGCATGAAAGCGCTTTTATTTTGAAATAGCGTTTACTCGCTATTACCGCAATGTGTGGTGTATGCGCACACCAGGAAATTTCGTGGCGGCTAGATTGACTGTGTTTTGCGAAGTGGAGGCTGGCCTGACTGCAGTGTTTAAGCGCCTCTTAAGCGCAACTTTTCATTCGGTTGCTTATGTTTCTCACACTGAATGGGTAAATTAAAAAATATAAATAAATATATTAGAAATATATTATTTCTTTACACTGAAGTCATATTTGGGTGAAAGGATAAATAAGATATGTATGCCACATGTACGCCTTTTCTTTAAGATTTCGCAAACGTACACGAGACGTAGCGCTCCGAAACTTGCGCATGCGCGTTATATGATTTAGTGGGAGCCGAGGGTTTGTTTAGAGATTCGGAGCTTTACTGTTTTCATGCCGGAACAAGACTGTCAGTTATCACTGTATACATGTTTCGTCTTTTAACCTAATGTGACCTCTTGCATTTCACTTGTGGTAAGAGCAGTTTAAACTAAAAATGCATATTGGTTATGTGTAATGAAAAGGAAAATGTAATGATGTCAGTACCCGTTGTTCTATTAGCAGATATGCTACTAGGAAAAGCATGGGCTAAATAGATTTGCATTTAGATGAACAACACTACGAAGCCTGCTTTTAAAAAATCTATTTTTGTTCAGGTTATTTTATGTTATTGCTGTTGAAAGGCGTAGTAACACGGCAATAGGACGGGTGTTCTTTCTGAAAAGTGAAAGAGTAATGGAGTAGGACCAAAATTCTTAGTAAAACTTACATTTAGAATGCGGCAACATGCAATGTAAAGTGTTCAGCTGGGGAAAATGAAAGGTAGATTACAGGGTTTGTCGGAACGCAAGATTTAACATAAAACGAGCCTTTATCACCGGAAATTGGTAGTTCCCTAACGCGCATACATGCAGTCTAGGCTCACCAGTATTAAGAAGATTATTAATAATGTGTTGGGAAAATCAAATGAATTGGCAATTAAACCCAACTTATACATGTGTGGACTTGTATACATCTAAGTTATACATCTATTGTATAGTTACAGAGTCAAAACACCATATACACAAGAGTCTTTGTTACTAATATTTTGTAACTTTGTATTAGCCAATGCTGTGATCAAAATATGTTTGCATAAAATATAATTTACATCAGCAAGGAAAAACATGTTTAAAATGTAAATAATAATTGAACATTAAATTATATAACGAAGTATTTTATATTGTTTATTAATGCACAGTTATCTGACCCCCATACAACTTAGTAAGGAGCTTAACTATTACTCACCCAATAGTTGCATCCAAAATATGCTCCTCATTGAAAATGCAGATATAGTTAATGAATAGTTTCTGCCCTAATTTGAAAAGGGAAAAATATTTTCATCTGAAATTTGGAGCCATATTGGCAGGCATATAACATTACTTAAGATGCCAGCATCGTTATTTTATTGATATCCTTATTCTCAACTAAGAAGTAGTTTGTTGAAGATTTGTAGTACATGATGCACTCAGGGTTTAACAGAGTCAGAATGAACCACACTATCAGCATAGATTCTTTATACTGTTTTTCAAACCTGTTTATCCACCCATAATGCAAACAAAGTTTTCTGTTTAAATGTAAATTGAGGGTTGTAGTAATGATCACCTTATTTTCTTTCATAGTGGTTATTGTTACGAGTGAAAGTCCAAATGGTCGGGTGATAACATTGTCTAACCAATGTCTTTCTGTATGTAAATTACAGTCTCAAAATCTTTTAATCAAAGTTCATTCTTAAGGTCTCTTTGCTGCTTCCCTACTTGAATTGAATTTAAAGAGAATTGTCTGAAGAACAAATAAGGTTAAAGCCAAAAATGTTTATATAAATCAAGATTTTCCTCAAGTCATTTCACACCCCTACTAATAAGGTTTTAAATTAGCAGGTAAAAATTGTCATACTGACTCCCTCTTTCAATTAGAGAATTACTCATGAGCTATTTATCAATGGCATTTAATACTTGGGCTTTCATCACTATTTATGTTGGTCTGTGTGTATCTGTATTCCTTGCACTAATCTGAATTAATAATTGTTTGTTTATTCTTAGTTTGTAGTGTATTCTGTCTTTATCATGTATTCTGTCTCTATTGTGTATATTTACTGGTCAGCAGTGTTAGTCTGTTAACTTCTGCTGCAATGCTGCACTTATCCTGCAGTTCTAATTTGATTTTACAGATCTATCTTAGAGGTGTTGGAGCTGTTGTATAGCGTGATGGGTGCTCTGGGGAATAGCCGACGTGGAGGTCGCTCACCATCTTTGCTCGTGGCTGCTCTCATCGTCTGCATTCTTCTGCTCGGCTTTAACTACTGGGTTTCAAACTCAAGAAACATTGAGCTACAGGTGAGACACTCTGAGATTGGATATCTGGGAGTTGTGAATGTGAGGCCATTGTTTATGATGTACATACTATATAAATCTACTTCAGACATGTCAAACACATGATCTGCAGGTTAAGTATGGCTCATCGAGATATTCAAACCCGCCACATTTGGATTGATTTAATTAATTGGTATGGCATATTCAAATATTCTGCTTTGCCCAAAGCAAGGCAGATAACATTATTTTTGTTGCAACCATATAGATTACATGTTACAAAAAAACACTTCCTTAAGTTGTGCATTATGCTTATAGTGCATTCAGAAAGGATTCAGACCCTCCCCCTCTTCAATTTTTCTTCAAATATGTGATGTTGCAGCCTAATACTAACAACCATTGAAATAACGTTTATTTCTCAAACTAGACTCAGTACACTGTCATCCTGGAAGGTGAACCTTTGGCCCAGTCTTGATCCTGAGCTCAGTGAAATGTTCATAGAGGATATCTCTGTACTACATAACAGTTACAGTTAGAATTGAGGCCAGTTAAACCTTGGTTTCAGTAGACCAGAAAATCTTGTTCCTCACAGTCTGAGAGTGCTTCAGTGTAGGCATCAGTGTAGTCACTCTATGATAAAGTCCAGAAAAACCTAGCATTTTTAAAATTCTGTTTATATTTTGTCATTATTGAATAAAATTAATTTAAATGATTGTAGAATCAGGCTGCAACTTAACAAAACTGAAAGTGAAGGGAAACTGAATACTTTCAGAATGCGCTGTACATTTACATTTATGGATTTGGCAGACACTTTCATCCAAAGCGACTTACGGCGCAATTTATCAATATGTGTTTCCTGGGCATTTTAATCCACAATTTTTTTGCTCCAGAGCAAAATATTGGAGCTAAAAGATCGCATGCGGCAGCTGGCTGGAGAAAGAGACAGAGAGGGGCAGAGCAGAATAAAGGTGGAGGAGGACATGCGTGCACAGAGCAAGAGGCTGGAGATAATAGAGGATGCACACCGCAGACAGCAGGACAGCGCACTGAACAACTGGAAACAGGAAAAGGTGAACACAAAGACTGTTTTCCATAGCTCAGCTGGTAGAGCATGAGACTATAGTCATGAGTTAGATTTCCAGGACATAAGATATTAATGAAAACATTCTATTAAACATAACATTTAAAACATTTGTATTTTAAGGACATTTAAATTAAATAGAAATAAATAAATCCCTATTTCCCCCTAATCCCTAATAAATAAATAAAACTATGACAGGAGGGTAGTTGTTATGAAGGTGTAAGTTTAAACAACGTCCTGTGTTATAGGAAACTTTGAAGCTCAACATTTCCTCCAGTGCTAAAACAGTACAGGAGATGAAGAGTAAGTCTCTGTACCTTGTATTTGTGTATTTTATTGGCATTTCCTCTCATTGATGCATATTATATGTATATATTTTGTCACATTACTTCTGATTTTTTGTTAGATCGTATGAAGTCATTATTGGAGAATCTTAGTAAGATGCAGACTGAGCTGAAGTCCTGTCAAAGTAACATGGACACTTTCACGTAGGTTCATTCTGAGTACTGACTGTAGAATACATTATAGATATTGTGTATCAGTATGATGGTGGCTTTGTGTGTGGAAATTCTGTAGGACTCAGTGCAAGAAAGAAATTGCAGCCATGACAGAGAAATGCAGTGAGAGAACTGCAGCTGCAGAGCTGGACAAGCAGAAATCTGAAAAGGAACCCAAGCGTGTATTTCCACTGGTACGAGAAAAATCTAAATATTGTAACAGTCATTGGCTGTAATTTAAAGCTGCAAAACATAACTTGTTATTGAGCAAATACATACGGTAAAGCATTTGTGTTCTAAACTCTCTATACCTAACCCTGATTCATAACAGCAAGTTTATCAAATCATTGGGTTTGATTTAGTAGGAAATGTCAGAAGAAGAGCCGGTTATATGTCGCATGTGTGAATGCTGATGATGGTGAAACATTTGGAGCTTGTTCTTGCAACATTATTATTGCATTATCCTGCAGTATTATTATAAAGTGGGTTAAGATAAGGTGACTTTTGAACACTGATAGGTACTCGTCATGTGCTCATGCTCAGTAATTTACTGACTGGCCATTTGTAGAAGGCAAATATTAGTATATATTAGTAGTAATATCAGTTAGACAAACCTTTCAGTGTAATAGCTGGTATTTTGGTGTCTATTCCTGAAATTTGTGAACTTATTACAACTTCTGTTCTTTCTTTTCTTTGTAGAAAGTTGCACAGAACCTTTCAACAGCCAAATCTGAGCTTCCTGCTATAAACCTTTCCGACAAAAATGCAGCAGAACCTTTGAACAGCAAGTCAGAAGTGGATCCACAGTCAAAAAATGATGTTCAGGTTCAAAATAATACAAATGTAACAGAGAAAGGTGATTAAAGACTATGTTTATAATGTTGTTAAGCATAGTTGAAACATCTGAACAAGAGTTGACAAAAATCTGAAGATGAAATTACCAAAAATTGAATTTCTTAGTTTTTTTTGTTATACAATTATAATTATACAATTATTACACAATTTCATATTTTTATTTATTACGCATTTAATTAATGTAATCATAATTTATTATTAAATTATTTTACAACTTTAGTATTGTGCATCAGAGTTTCAGTATACAAAGTAGTAGTAGTAGTGATGTTTGTAATAATTGTGTGTATTATAGTAATTTGCTATTATTACCCTATCCATTGTGTTGATTATCTATAATATTGCTCTTATTAAATGAGCCCATTAACCTTGTTATTCATGTATTAGAAACTCAATTTTACCATTCATGTTGTCCAATATGTAATTTAATAATTTTACTTTTGCTTATCAGCTGCTGTGATTTTAAAACAAGTAGCAATCCCCACCTCCAAACCAACAATTAAGAATGAGACTGAAAACAGGCTAGCCAATGAACAAGTTCCAGAAGCTGTGATGAACATTAAAGAAGAATCCATAAAGACAACAGGTGGGTCTGAAAGACATTTTAGATACACAAGATGTTTTAAGCAAGGTATTATTCTAGCTATTAACAATACTTCATTTATGCATTTTGTTCTTATGTAGATTCTTTGCTGGATGAAGCAGGAATTCTGGAGCCGAAAGAAGACCTCGGAATTGGGGATATGAACGAGGAAAAAGCCAGAATTGGAGAAAGACAGGAAGATGCCATAATGTATGACAATGATGGAGAGATAGAAAAACAGCTCTCCAAGATCAAAGGTGTTTAACATTTACTACAAACAAACTTCAGTGCATTCACCTATACCATTTATCTACTGTAGGGCTGTGGCGCAAACTAGGGCCCATCTCAGCATGTCTCTGGATAGATAATATCATGGATAGGTTGCTATCCCAGTACTAACACATAGACATACTGTAGTATGAGGCAACAATATTACCTATTCAGTCATCATGCACACTGTTATGATATTATTAAAATGGTAAAAGGAGTTCTACATTGAAATACCAAAATAATGTAAATATGTTCAAGGGAAATGGATTTATAGTTTACTGAACAGTACAGAAGCTTATGTGGATCAAAAAGTTTAAAAGCAGAATGTGAATCAGTCTATGATGGTTTTAGCGCTTTCATGAATTTAGTTTCAAAAGAGCCAACCTCACACTTGTTTAGGTGTATTTTCATGATTGTATTTGTTCATGATTACTTTTGGAAATGAACTAACTCTTTGATACATGACATCTGTAGCTTGACTGTGTAAACACAACTTAAATCATTTTAAGAAGGACTTCTTGATCATGATTTGGGAAGAGTGTTGTAGTTGAATACTGCACACATGTATTCATCTGTTACAAAAGTTATCAAAAACTTTTTAATGCTGTTTCCCGTGTTTCCAGGAGCTAGTTTTGTCCTTGAGTTAAAATCATTTTCTGGGTTTTGACAGATGAAAATCAAGGTGCCGGTCAGGATCAAGAGGATGAAATGGCGAATTATAATGGTGATGATGACAACCAGCCAGAGTCTGAAGATGAGAAGCAAGCAGAACTCACACAGATGTAAGAAACACATTCCTGATCATACAGTGTCTTGACACCCTCCCTTCAGCTAAAAACATGCTGGAGTTATCATATATTAATGGCTTGATGGGCGTTTATGTGACGGAAGAGTAAACATTGCTGTATTAATTCTGCACTACTATGTAATGAAGGATTTGTACAACACAGAATTCATGTCTAAACAGAAACTCTTACTTTAGGATAGGCTTTACTAGTCCTGATTTTAGATTAAACTTAAATGTAATGAACATCTGTGATATAAAGCCTTTAAATTAATGCACACTGGTGAAGTTTCCATCAAAGGCCTATTTAAACAGCTGCTTTGCTCTTAATACAGCAATGCAGAAGCTAATATATGTCATTACATTTATGCATTTGGTAGATGCTTTTATTTGAAGCATCGTACACTGCAGTCAGGCTATACAGTTTTGATCAGTATGTGTATTCCCTATTAATTGACCCCAGGACCCTGGGTTAGGCAGTGGTCGACCGGTAGAGTTCCCACTCAGCTACAGATTAAACGCTTAACAATAAATCTTTTTGTAATGATGATATATTTTCATTAAGCTGGATGTCTAGACATTATAACTGCTGGAAAACACACAGGAATGTTATCAGATTTCTATATTATTTCAATTTAGACTGTTCATCACTAAGATTATAGTAAGATTTAATAATAGAAACTGTAATTTTCTGTCACTTTTTAATTATTGATTTACAAATTGTTTTTTAACTTCATGTTGGAAAAATTGTATTGATTTCTTACTGAATTTGTGATCTTACTGAATAAAAAGAATTTAGTTGCATTTTTTAATTTGTGTTTGTATAGGTTGCATAGGTTAACTGTTAAACAATGAACTAGGGGACTGCATAGTGTCAACCAAGTATCATGCAAAATACTGTACAGTATTTCCAACAGCACATTAACTCACTATGGTTCATAGTGTAATTCTGCAAGTTGGCATTATTTTTGTGCAAAATATGACGTAATGATATGCAGTCTCAAAAAATGCATCCAGTAGAATGTTTTTATTACCAGTTCATCTGTATACTACAAATTTTGACAAAATGAAGAAAATGAAGTGTCTTGCATTCGAACACTCGCATACTGTGCAGATCATACTCTCTTTAAAGAATAGAACACAAAATGACTTACCAGAATCTTTTACAAATAAATTATCATCCTACAAGGCTGCTCATTCTTGCATATACATTGTTTTTGACACCCCACACCACCAAAACATTGGGCTGAGATTCCCTCAAAAATCCCACAAGCCTCTGAAAATACTCTGTATTTATAGGATCCAGTCAGCACCTAGATCTGGTGAGTGTTAATCTTGACTCCACTGTATGGAACCAGAATACACCAGATTATTCTTATTACAGTTAATAGGGGTGCAGCTAGTATTTTGAATGAGTTCATGCTAGAATTGTGGTTCTTAAATGATCAAAGTACTTGATAATTGATACTTAAGTAAATACATTTATATTTACACAATTATATACACATTACTTAATGTGCATGACTATACACAGATCTGATGCTTATGTCTGCAACAAATCCCTTATTCTTATTAGTGGTGTGCAGTGGGAGGCATTGCAAATATGACTTGAATTTTTAAAACAATCTGACACGAGTCTTAACAGAGAATCCTAGTGGACACTTGCACCAGGTACTCTGAAACAGCTCTGAAACAGTGATTTAGACAAGCCTTGAAGAATTCTATCCTACATGCTGAAGAACAAGAGGATTGTGGGGCAACTGATAGTGGTTTCAACTGGCATCCTGCTTTCTTGGGTTTGAATCCTGTGTGACGTGTAAGAGCCATGTCATAATTTTCCATCATTGAAAATTTTCACCATTTAAAATATTTCATTCTCATTTTTACTTAAAACTCCTCAGATGTTTGTCCAAATTGCAAAAAAAAATTAGTCCAAATTGGGGCTGTTTCATCTCAGCCCCACCTACAGATCCAAAGATATAGTAATTGACTGTTTTAAAGTGATTTAAAGTGACAGTGATTAAACTTTGAAACTTTACCCTTCATAATTCCTTCCTAGTTCATAATTACCATTCTAAGGTGACCTGCAAAGTTAGGGGTCAGCACAACCTAGTGATCAAAATATATAACTAAATTTACAAAATACTTAAAATGTGACTGCAATAACATATTGTTATGCAACTTATTTTCTTTAGAATATGTAGCTCATGCAGAGTACTACAACATCAAATTTGGCATAATCAGTGCTACGTCATGTTGGCCATTTTGAATTATATTGAAAACCTTTTGAATTATATTGAAAAACTGCTACAATATTAAAATAAAATAGCTGCAAGCACTAATGACAGCCCCAAGAACTACAGTGCAATTGCTACCAGGTGCTTCTCAGAAAACGATGCTCCTCGGATCAGTGCTGCGACGTTTTCTAATGTTGCGGTGTTTTTCGTGTGTTGATGCTTCCTCTAGTCGTGTCCAGTGTCCTCCTTTTTAGTTTAGTTGGGAAATAGTTCCCCGTGGTTTTGTTTCTTGTTTTGTTTTATTTTTCTACTGGGCTTTCCTTTTTGTATTCTAATCCCGTTTGTTTTTGTAAAGTTTTCGTTTTTAATAAATGCGCATCCCTGCCAGCTCCTCCGGTGTTTCGTTCTTGGGTTCTACCCCCTTATCTCCAGTGGCGTGGCGTCAGCGCGTTCGCTAGCCACGCCGAGACACAGGTTCGAGACCCACGCATGACAGAATGTCGCAGCCAGCAAGGCTCAGTCCTGGGCTACGGCCCTGTGGATAGCTAAAGATCCACGCTGAAAGTCATATGCGGCGTTTGTGGAGGCTTTTCTTTTATTATTTGGATATGTCCCAGAGTGCCCTCCAGTCAGCCTGTCCCAGAGCGCCCTCCGCTCTCCCTAGTCAGCCTGCCCCAGAACCCGTAGCGGTGTCCAGTCCATTGTCCGAGCCGGGTCTGATGTCCAGCCCAGGGTCCAGGCTGGCGAAGCCTGAGCCGCCTCTGTGCGAGCCAGAGCCACCCCCATGGAGGGCAACCAATCCTAATGTGCCTCAAAATGAGCCTCTTGAAGCACATCCTGATGATAGGTGAAAGTGCAACAGGATGGTAATCATTGATGCAGGACACTGGAGACTTTTTGCCACAGGGACGATGATGGTGGCTTTAAAGCATGTTGGAACTACGGTGCTACCCAGAGAGATACAAATGTCTGTGAAAACATCTGCTAGTTGGTCTGCACATCCCCTAAGCACCCTGCTAGGAATGTTGTCTGGTCCAGCAGCCTTCTGTGAGTTAACTTTGCGTAGAGTCTTCCTTACATCAGCTGTTATACACAGCACCTGGTTGTTGGGGGGAGGGGTGGTCTTCCTCACCATTACCATGTTTTGTGCTTCAGTGGATGTTTTGAAGTCTTTCAGTGGATCTAGAAGAGAGGCATCACTGTCACCGGTGGTCCTGAAGTGACTATGGATTCTTGCACTTTGTAAATGCAGATAATGATACACTAATAAATTCCTTTAGTAAATAAAAAGGTCTCCATCTAACAGTCACAAAATCCAACAGCAATGGGCATCAACTAGAAACTAGCACTGATTCTGTGATGTAAAAAACAAGCTACCGTTGCAAGCCTTAGCGCACAGAACTGTGTTTCTGTCGGCACAAAACGAGGTTAGCTGGTCTAGCTGAATGGTGCCGTCCGAAACTCTGTCACTTGAGCCATGTCTCTGTGGAAACAAAGATGCAACAGTCTCTAAACGCACGCCATATAGTTTGCTGGAGTCAGATATAATCCCATTTATTGTCCAGGGAGCAGACATTGGGGAGCAGGATGGGAGAGCTGGTCAGCTAAAGTTTGTTTTTAGCCTAGCACGGACCCACGCTCTTTTGCCGCGCTTATGCTTTCTTGCACATTGCTTGCGACATTCCCTCCCCTGGCCCCCCACATGAAGGCCATGTCCCCGCAGCACGCCTACATCGCATAGCTTCTCCAGCAGATCATCTTGTAGAGTGTCTGGTGGTGATATACACAGACACCAGTTGCACCGATGTCCATGTGTCATTGAAAGTTGTGCGAAAGACGAAAATAGCACCATTTTGAGTCCAGAGTGGCCACTGCGGGCTACTGCCCTGCCGCCACCTTGATTTTAAAATCAGTGCTTAGACCCCAAATATCAAAGCTGTCCTGATTCTACTGGCATGCAGAGCACAGCACTAGCAACAGCAAGGTAATGGGTTTGGTTAATTGTGGGCAGTTATGGTCTACTGGTTAAGGAGTTGGGCTTGTAATTAGTGCTGGTTCGCACTGGCAGGTGATCAAGGTGCCTAACCCCGGGGGCTGCAGTGACAGCTGCCCACTGCTCTAGGTGTGTGCGTTCAGTGTGAGTTAAATGCAGAGGTCATTTATTTTATGGGTAACCATAACTGATAATAGTAAGTAAATGCCATGTGATACTGATAAATTAAAAAATGTAGCCTGGCTGTACTGTAAGTGTCTAGTTGGTTTAGAGAAAATAATCTGCCAAATACATTAACGTATGCTTGAAGTGTGAATATAAAGATAAAAATGTTGTCATGATTAGAATGAACAGTAGATGGCACTATATATTGTTAATGACCTGCTGTCTCTGTTCACAGCGACTTGCTGTCAGTAAGACACATAATGGCTTCTCTGTGCTGTTAAAGTAAAATGGCTGAAGCTTCTTTCCCTGTACAGACAGAACTTTGCTTACAGTTTCAAGCTTAGGATCTGCTATACAAGTCCTCTATTAAACAGTTGGACCTAGAAAAGTTACAGTAACTAGTTTAAAGCAAGAGTAATGCATCATGTAAACTGTAAATATTAACAGCAATGTATTAGTTTACAGCTGGCATTTAAAACAAATGTCTGAAATGTGTCTTGTCCACCTTAGTCATTCAGTGGGTATATCTTATCTGATATATCTGATCTTATTTCCCCCTTCCATCCTTCTTTTCATGTTTTTTGTTATATGAGTACTATTTTAAAGCTATTTTCAAATTTTTAATTTATTTTAGTTTAAGTTTGCTTCATTGACAGACAGTTTCACTTATACAAATGCATAAATCCATATTATGGAATATTGCATAGCAATCAGACAACCGTTTGTCTGTTCTATGGTAATGTAGGGCAAAAAAATCCTGTACCCCCTGTACCCCCTGAAACCTGCAAGTTTTCTTATTTGTACAGACCAGTGTGTCATAAAGACTTTGTTGTGGGCTTCTCTAAGCACATCTTCCAGTAGTAATGGCAATTGTTTTGTTTATTTGTTTTAGCGTACAAATAGCACAACTAATAGAGGATTGTGTTTATAGCACAAGGTTGTGGATTTGGTTCCCAAAGAACTTCTGCTGATAAACTCATATATTTACTTTTTTGTTTTGTTTTTTGCATAAAATAATGATCCTAGTGTCAAGAAGGGCGAAAGTGGTTGCTACTTGTAAAAAAAAATGTAATCTGCACACTGTGTTTGTAAGGTCTCCAGATTGGGACATGAGAACTGGAGAAGATGGCTGCTCAGTTTTGTTTGGGTCTGGTTATACTAAAATGCCACACATCCCTCTTAGAGATCCACAGCTCTCATCTGCTGGACATGGAAAACAACCTGATCGATATGTACAATATCCCAAACATCACCAAGTAACACACACTGGTAACACTAATATAGAAGGTGATTTGCCTGTTGTATTGTTGTTGCATGGACTGTCACAACCAACAGCCGGTGTATCAAATTGTAATACAACAATAGGCAGCTTGAAGTCTGCAATGATCAAAACAATAACAGCCGAGATGTACATGTCAGAACAGTCTAGAAGCTTTTTGGGAATGTTCCCAACAACCCCTCCCAGCTTGTATATTTCTGTAATGGATAAGAACACACACACAATCTTACAGCCCCTCTTCTAATGACCGGCACCACTTGAGGAGATGTCGGTCACATGGGGTTCGGTGTACTTGAGTGAAGAGAAAGAAGCACTCTGCTCATTATAGTCATCTAATCACCTGATCAAAATGCCCGCTAATCCACTTTGAGTCT
>JBAJNP010003973.1:12591-36032 GCA_036877545.1 Yasuhikotakia modesta
CGCCTGTCTCTCCTCGTATCCAGTTTCTTACCCCTCACACCATTAAAACCATTAAAAACCCACTAAAACCAGCCAAGCCACCAGACCACACATTAAACCATTTAACTGCTTAACAAGAAAGCCATAAAACCATCATCATTCTTTGTAAGGTTATTGTGTTAGGAGAGAGAGAGATGCAGAAAAATGTCTAATCTGCCACCACATGAGGCATTTGATCCCTAACCTGCAGGAGTCATTTGTTGGTTTTATTATATTGACCAGTTACAAATTATTGCTTGACAAACCCCCTAACCTTAAGTAATGGCACAGACATGAGTGATACGTTAATTCATCCACATCACCTGGTGAACAAACGAGAAACATTTCATACAATTATTCTATGTTAATGGAGGCATGATATAATAATAAAAAATATATATTATTAGTGAAATAATTTTAAAAAGCCTTATGTGATAACTAATGACTGGTGATGAAAGTCATGGAAATTCTTTGAACGTTTTGGACAGTAGGGAGCCACACACAATATAACTGCCTAAAATCTGCAAAGAAATACTAAAAATCTTCTTAGAACACCAAACAATTGCACCTGGAAAATCATTTAGAAGGTACATTTTAAATTTTAGACCAGAAAACATTATATTTATATACCCAGTCATTTTATTTGAGATTACAGCTGATGGAAGGGTTTGTGGCTTGACGTTAGGATTTTTTCTCATACAAATCTTTGTTATGGCCTTATGTGGAATTCATAGAGACCAAGACCAATTTATAATTATATATGGTTCCTCAATACAGGATTCCCATACAGTATTAAATGGAAAATAGAATCACAGCAAATGGGAACGGAATCAAACCTGCATGCCCATGAAAACTGAAAAAGAAATGACAGAAGTTGTCATTTTAATTTTGTATTCTTTTTTTTTTTGTCTCATGTTACAATTGCCATTCACTCATATTTAATGTTCATAAAAAATGAGCTAAAGCTAAAAACAAAGTTCCAGCTCATTGGTACGGCAGCATCTGTGACATAAAAAGAAACAAAAACAATAGTGATATTCCTGCTGCTTTCATTTTGTGTAGTATTTTTCTTTAAAAAAACCCCCAGCAATTATCCAATAGATAACATACACTTAAAGTTTTAAAAGTTTTCAGTAAAAACTGGGTGGTGGTAATTAAAATTTTGTATACATTTTATTTGCTATTATTAAACTGCATTATACATATTGACAATTGACCACCCTGCTTTATAGATATTAGCTGTGTAAATATGGCCAACCTGGTAACTCTTGCTTGATGGGCAAAGGTAATCTGCTTAAGTATGATCATCTATGGACGATTCTAAAAACTTAATGCACATTTTTGTACAGAAATATTTTACCATTCTTTTTACCTTACACGTTACCAGTTTACCATACTTTTAAACTTTGTAACTTCCTGATTACTGTAAACATAACTTTTGCATGAAATAAACTCTTTCTGTGGTAATCAACAGCATTCTGTAGGCAAAGTTGTTTAGATCTCAAAACGTTCCCCTAAGCGAATGTACATGCAGAGAAGAATTAATGTAAGAGACAGAAATGCATCTTGAACATCAGAATGCTAATTCACGGTCAGCATGCAAAATGAAAACTTTTCAGCTCAATCTCTTATTTTCCTCTTCAGCATCCCCCAATTTTCTGCAGTGAGACAGAGACAAAAGACTCAGTCCCAGCTGGCCCTTAAAGACAGCTGCATTCACACTAGACCCCTAGTAACCACACAAATATATCTGACATGCATGTCAACACAATCTTATGCTCTGCTGACTATTAATTAAAAAACATACATTAGATTTCATGTAATTTCATTTGCTAGACAAATCTCTATCAACGGTTTTTAAAAAACACGGTTTTAGAAACCTTACTCTTACTCTTTTGCGGTCTGTTGCGTACATATAGTTTTTATAGACAAGGTCCAAATCCATGAACAATATAAGCGGGTGTTCAGAGAACAGCCAAAACAAACATATACACATGGCTAAAACACTTTAAACATTGTTAATTATGAATATTTATGATGTCCGTAAATAAAACCACAGAAAATCCATGCTTATGCATTCTTTTATGCTTACAACAAATATATACAGTATTAAAACAAGTTTAACCTTTAGGAGATATTTCATATGTTTATGGCTAGTGTATTCATAGGGTCACACAAGCATGCAAAGATGGTACAAATAAACAAAAACAGGCTCACCCATAACACATACATACATGCTTTACTGCTTTACTGCCTTACTGCGTTCTCCTCTATGCGTGAGTGAATTATTTAGTTGTATATAAAAAAACACTACTGACTGTTTTCTAAAGTTGTTGGTGGGGGTTGTACATGATGTGTATCTTGAATAAGTAAGTGATGATAGGAGAAATGTGAAGAGGTTAGGGCAAGAAAATGGGTAGAGGTCAAGTACAGGAAATGAAACCTAGTACCTTCACAAGACCTACGGCAAAATGGTGACATTGCATCCTGCACATTTAGACCAATATTGGACATGGACATTGGATACAGGAAAGTATGTGAAGGACAGTCTCAAGCTATAAAATCCCATTATTTATAATTTATGTTATATTAAAGGTTGAAAAGGTTAAAATAGATAGACAGCTAAGATCTATTTTAATATCCAGACTTAACACACAGACCAGAAGTAACACAAGGATCAAAATAAATTTTGATTTGATTATTTGATTATTTTGCACATGCAGCCATACTGTCCTCTGTGTTAGTCTACACAACATGCATTCACTAGAGCATTAGAACATATGCATGGATCAGAAGGCTAAAAAAATTCTTAATTTGTATTCCGAAAATGGACGTGGAACAAAATGAGTGGAAGCAATAATGACAGAATTGAAATTTCTCAGGTACTATGCCTTCAATACTTCTGAAAACCCTTCACCCTGCATATAACAAGGCAACTGCCTGTTTCAGCAAATACCACTATTTAACTGATGACACAACACCAATACATTCAATGATTACTAAAAAAAAACTGTAGAGCTATGACACATTTAAATCCTTCTAATCCTTTATTTTTGGATTTGGGATTTGGACATGTTGGCTGGTTTGACTGGTTGTGTCAGCAGAGAACACAGAACACAGGTACCGTTCCCACAACAGCAGATTTATTGAAACAAACAGGAAGGTAACCAGGAGAGCAGAGAATGCAGGTGAGTGGACAGTGATCGTTCCTATTCCTTTCCTCTAGCAGCGAGGGGACAGTGGAGGACAGGAGCGGTGGAGATCACGAAGACCTTTTGGAGGTAAGACATGGGACTGCAGCACAGGGAGTTGCTAGTTCTGTCAGGGATTGAGACCTGACAGCGAGTGAATGGGAGGAGTGCAGGAATAGAGTGGCATTGATAACTGCTGGTGAAGCGATTAGTAATCGGGGGGTTGGGATCTGCTGTTTGCCATGGCTGGTGACTCCCTGACAGTCTGTCTGCTTCTGACCCTAATCAAATTTTAGTCAATTGTCAATCATACCATGTATATGTTATATATCATTTTATAATTTTTTCATTTGTAAAGATGTTGGAAACAATGGAACTGTGTGAAAAATGCATAAATGCAAATCATATAAAAATGCTAATCATATACATGTAATTGAATCTTATGTTTTAATCTTGAATTTTGACAGTACAATTAGTACTGTGCCTAAAACCAAATTAAGCTGTGTATTTAATACATTATTTACGCATGTTTGTTTGTATTTATAGCACTGCATGACAAAGTGTGACAACATAAAGTACACTAAAACAATAAACTATATGGTATTGCAGTGTAGTTTATTTTGAATAATGTCTGACTTGCATAATGTGAGTTTAGGATGTTTATGTCTGCACTAACAAAAACATGGTGAGATTTACAGTTATTGTGCTAAAATACTGGGTGTGTATGTCAAAACTGAAAACTTCTTTTACATTCAAATATTCTTTAGTCCTTTATAGTCAATTAAAGCCACAGCACAGTTTTAGCGCTGCAGTTAAACACATTGACCCACAGCAGCCAAAGCTGGCTGTCAGTGGCTGTTTTCTCTCTACATGTTGACACTAAACAGCTGCTAATGTGGTCAATCTGATGAATAGACAGCACACACTAATATCCCAAATGATATTCCTTGCTTTCCCAGAATAAAGGCCCTGAGAACAGAGTGAATTTGTATTTACCATAAGAAAGAGTTCAAGCAGACCACAAAACCTCACAGTTATCCACATAATGCCTGTATAGTGAAGCAATACTTAAAAGCCTGTGTCTCTCTGAGGAATCTAGGTAGGGAACAAAAGCTTTTCGATAAAAGGAGGTTCCCTGTCAGACCTTCTGTCCACCAAAGCATCTTTACCTGTGGCAAGCGTATTTTTTAATAATTTTCAATGGAAGCACCACCCTAAAAACGCTCAGCTTTTTTTTTGATCGCCAAGAGTTAAAAAATATTAAACTGGCTAATTTGCTGCAGTTGTTAATGTTACTTTTGGCCCAGCGATCCAATCATAGTGCAGGAGGGGCGGGACAAACATAACACTCACTATGTTACATTCTACTTGTTCAACAATAACAACAAAAAAACCTAATGACAATGTTAAAATACTAGTCTGGTACACATATCTGTATCAGATGATATCCCCACATTACTACCATAGTACTATTTGTTATAAAAACATCTGCAATGTTTTAGATAATAGCATCACTATACATTTGTGCGTATTCTGTATCACAGCAAGCAAACAGGCATCTCAACTAAAAAAATTAGCCTACAAACACTGTGAAGGGCTGACAGCTGGAATTTTAGCACAGTGCTTTGGTGGACATACATACAGTGCTTTCTATTTTTTTTTCTAGGCAAAACAATTCACACACAATAAACTCACACATTCCCTAATAAAATGTACTGTAAATACTATGTTTCTCCTAAAAATGACATACCTGATCACATTCTGAACGCAAATTGCCCACAAAAAATTTTAAAAGTGAAACACAGTTTTTTGCTATTTCCTAATTGTTGCAGATATTAATAGTGCAGAAGTTACAATATTAGTGCAGTTATAAACAAAATCACAATTACAATGATGAGAAAGAAGAGAGGAGCTGTTTTGAAGTGCACTCACCCACACTTTAGAGAATTTTGCTGCATGCTGTGAAAAATAATAGTGATTGCACTGAGTGCCATGGGTGTGTTTTTAAAAGCATTTAGCCCTCTGGCAATTAGTTAGGTCTTAATGTACAATGTCAAAACAAGCCATCGATCCACCGATTGATCAGTGCTCTCTCCCTTTTCCCCTCTGCTTACGTCAGTGAAACAAATGGGGGAGTTCTTAATTTTTTATTTTTCCCTGGTAACTCTCTGTCTACCTTTTTCCTTCTGCTTTCTCATTTAGATGTTTTCCATATGCCAGATGTTTTCCATATTCCATATTACTATTAGCTCTTCTATAGTAATGTTTTATACATTTGCTTTATGGATTATGCCATTTTACCGTAAACTGTTATTAACCTGCTCTAGTCTCCATCATGTTTTTGTATAAACTATCAGATTGACAACAGATGAGGCATAAAGAATTTGACTGTCAATAAAGCATTTTAGCGCCTGTAGGTCAATATGTTCAGTCCATGTTGTCTGAGCACCCTGTATGGACCTCTATTGACTAACCTATAAATGCACACACATAATTCACTGTCAGTTATACAAGGCCACAAATTCAAGATAATAAGCACACATACATACACACAGATTATGAGATAAGACATTGCAATTTTATTAAATACAATGTAGAACAACAATGTAGATTTGTCCATATCCCTCATGTCATGAGAATGTCATTGTATAGGTATTAGAAATCATATAGATAAGGATGTTTGACTGTATTTAGATGAGTGGATAGCTGTATTTTCCCCCAAAATAAATTATCACACACTACTTGAATCTTTAGTATAATTCAGTTTAACAGCTTCTTCCTGACTATGTCAAGAACATCAGCTGTCAGGCATATGTGAAACATATTAATAGGATCCAAAAAAAAGAAGAAACATTGGATTTAATGCTGCATACGCCTGCAGGTTGTGGACAGTATTTTAGCTTATAGACATTTTGAAACATCAGAGAGTCTGTACATTTAAAAGCACTTGTCTGCAGTCACAGGTCATTGTTCTGTCTCAGAACACTTGTGAATTTTTGTGTAAGGCAAAGCTACCCAAACCAACAAACTGTCCCTCCACATTTGTATCTCTAACATAGTTTCTCATTTTGGGTGAATCCTGTCAAGAACACATCCCAGTCATATTTCAGCACAAACAAATGAGAATGAAATTAAAACATTTATTATTTAATAAATAAACATTATTTATTTTGTATTATGACATTATTTTCATTTTAATTAGGCACAATTTCTCCCCAAACTAGTATTAACTACAGTTTAGGTTACAATTACAGTTTTAAGTTTTGTTTTAATACATACAAAATACTGCATTATACAAATAAAAATCTAACAAAGCCTGAAAATTAAAAGATCCACACACATTACAATAATAGGAATTTGGGAGGAATTGTGTTTTAATTAAAAAAAAAAAACAATGTCACAATAAAAAATAAGTCCTCATGCAAAAACTCCTAATGAGACATGGCTTCATTTTCCTAATGTTACATAATTTTTGTTTGATTGATTAATTGATTTTTGAGTAAAATTCATCCTCTTCAAGGACTTTCTATCCCACTAGAAACTCTGCATTTACTCCCAACCAAATATAAAAATAACTATTAATCATATTTTTTATACTTAATTCAATATAAATAATTTACAAGTGAAAGTCAAACACATTAAGTGCAAAACAAAAATTTGAAGCTTGTTGTCATGGTTACATCCCATTTGTACTGTAATCAAATCTGAATATTGGATATTTAATCTGAATTGAATATTTTGCTTAGTTGATTCATTCTGACATTGAGTACAGTACAAAATCTCACATGGGAGTAAAGACAGTGCAATAATGAATATGACACAAACAAAAGAACATTTGGTAAGAATCTTTGCAGTGACAAAGCTAATATAGTAATTTATGCATAATAAAACTATGAAAAAATGTGGCTTTAGCTGGGTTATGCATGTTTATCTCCTGTTCTCCTCTGCCTTATCTTTCCATCATGTTCCCCTCCCCTCCTCTGATAGTGTATATGAGTCTATAGGGAGTTGGTGCTAATAGTAGACATATGTCCTGCAATGAAATATATATTACACCGTAGCAGTTGTATGACCCCAAGCTTGAGTAGTATATTAGTGCTTCAACATTGTAGTAAAACATGGCAAATGAGAACATTGACAGAAAGAAAGAGGTTGTAATTTAGCCTTCACCATAATCAGCCACTTTGCCTAATTAAGTTTGTGTTGTAAATGTAAATGCACACTGACAGTATTGCTCTGGACACATTTGAATGTTACTGTAATTACCACATTGGTTTCACATTCAGATGTGTGTATATATATATATATATATATATATATATATATATATATATATACACATCATTCTACCAGGCAAAGGTTCGGACATGCCTGACTGAATTAATTTTTCTGATCTTAGGAAGATTCTTTTGATTCTTTTACAGACCTACATAGGACAAAAATATAATAAAAAAAAGCCATAGAATGCACTTCATTATGTTGGTTTGTGTGGAAGGATATTTGAGGAAGCTCAAATATGAGAACATTTTGATTTAACATTGTACTATTTGTGTTACTTGATGTCAGTTTTCTAAAACGTGTTTAAACCTTTGACTGGTACTATATGACATGTATATGAAAAGTACAGCAGCTGTGTGCTTACAGGAGCAAAGAGTCCAGTGAGCATAAAATAAACTGTTTGTTACTCTTCTCATTGTATTCCTGAAGTCCTCAATGTTTTGAAAGTCAATATAAGGTTGTAATGAATGGAATTTTTGAGTATGCAGTAAGTCACTTGGTCCATAAGTTGAAGACCAACCATGTGGAACTTTGTTCTTGCTGCAATTAAACAGTGGTCAGTGCACATCCTCCATAAACTACATACCATAATTTGTTCAGAAATACATAATTTATAGCCATAATGTAAACAGAAAAGATCCTGTTGCCAGTGTATTGAGACAATTACATTGAGAAGAGAAGCATTGGGTATGGAGAAGAACAATGAAGGTGTTAAAGCTGGAGAAGAGAGAAATGCTGGGATGGATTAAGGAGGGGGGTCATTTTTGGATCAATGTGCAGTCACACACACATAACACACTCTCTTATCCCAGAATATCCAGGTACATAGGTGATGCCTTGGCTAGGTTGAAGAGCAGGTTGTGAATCTCTTTGATGTTGAGTCGGGTGTGCGGCTCTCTTTGCCAGCATCCTAGCATCAGGTCATACACCTCCTTAGGACAGGTCCGGGGTCGCTGCAGTACACGACCCTGGGTGATACACTCAATCACCTATAAAGAATAAGAAGTCAAACCTCAAACACAACAAGCAAATGTGCATTTTACCTCAACTGGTATATTATGACACTGATAATGATACATTGGCTAATGGTTTGGATTCCAACATAACTTTAAAATTACCTCACAAAGGCTGTACAGAAGAAGCCACCCTAAAATTGCATTATATTGCATTGACAGTTTTCTGTCTCTTGGCATTTCAGCATGGATCTCAGTGTTTGTGTACCTCATTATTTGAAAGCTGGTACCAGGGCTGTTTTCCATAGGTAAAGATCTCCCACAGCACCACTCCTAGACTCCAGACGTCACTCTCTGTGGTAAACTTTCTGTACATGATACTTTCTGGTGGCATCCAACGAATTGGTAGCATGGTGTGACCTCCAACCTGCATATGGGAAACATAACAGAATTGTTCATGGACTAGCGAATGGCACAAAATGTTTCCACTCTGAGCCATTACTGAGTGTCCATCTGCGTTTGTATGAAATACAAAAATGAAATACAGTAATTAGCAAATAAATGTTACTCTACAACAAAACCAGAGTATCTGACAAATGCTAATGGAAAAGATCTATAAAGACTTTTAGAGTGTGAGCAGTCAGCAGTTGTTGCATTTGGAGCATTGCTCAATCCAAATAGCTTTCAAACGCTGACAGTATTCCAGTTCAGGACTTTGTATAGTGCAGTAAGTGTTCCCTCTCTGGATTTGGATGCTGTAAGCTTGGGGAGTTGGTTTTGCCAGGAGCTCAACCCCAAAACCAGCCATTTCATTTATTAGCTTTCTGCATAATGCGCTCCCTCTGAAATATTAATTATTAGATTGTGGTCCAGCATGTGGATTAGTCTCAGATTAATTGGTTTAACATACTAGACTCATCAAATATTAAGGTCAAAAGCTTTTAGGCTTTTTCAGTGGTCCCATAGTGGAATTACAGACTGGAAGCATCACTTAAAAAGTGGTCTACTACACAAGCGCTATTAAACCCTCACTCCACTGCAATCAAACACACACTCATTCAGACAAAAACACGCTACTAAAAACAGCTTAGACCAGTTTATACCATCTTTTGTTGTCATAACTGATTTAAGATGAGCAATGTGGGTCTGGTTAAGTTGGTTATTGTTGCAAGTATGCATAGTATGAAAGTTAAGTTGCTATGTATAAAAATATTTGGTTAATGCATTTTGTACACTAATTAAAAATGTTGAACCATTTAATTAAGATTAAGAATTGACAAAAAAAGTAGGATGGGACTTGATTTTATTTATTACGACTTTGCCAGAATGGTTCTAGTTTATAGATCAGGAGTCTGAAATCTAAGGAATAGTAATACCCCATTAAAGACTAGTTGTTTAGCAGGCAGGCAGCTAGTTATTATTCTTGGAATAAAGATTAATTTACGTATGCAACAGAGCTTAATCATGGCGGAATTGATTATCCAGAAGTGCTTGTAGAAGAAGTGTATCGATTCTTCTGGTTTGGCTAGCAAAACAAAGGTGCTGGTACATCAGATGACATCCTGTCTGTTGACATTGACAAAATTTGGCCAAGAATGTTAACTTGGTGAAAGAGCATAACAAAGTGAGTTTAAAGTTTAAAGCTGAACAAGAGATATAAGTTCTTCAAAAAGAAAGTCAATGTCAAGTCAATTGCAGTGTCAACATATTCTGGTTGCTAGGTATCCTGTTAGCTTCAGCTTATTTCTACAAGAGACATTTTGCTTTATATTTAAATTTTGTCCAACACTGACATAGCCTAAATATAGCAACCTCTATAAATGAAAGAAATAAATTGTATTTCTGCAGTAAGCCGTTTCAATTCAGTTTCAATTCAGTGCACAGTCAGAGATATAAGTGCTAACACCTACTCATGTCATCAATGGTTCATAATCAAGACTTTAAGCAGCGTAAGTTAGAAGTTGCCAATAAGCATGCAGTGTCAGACATAGCGAATGGAGAGGTATGAGCATAGGCAAGTTGCTGCCAGTCAATGTGGAAGATTGAGGAGCTCCATAAACTACAGTTTGCTCAATGTTTAGCCCTCAGTCCGAAAACATACTCCCAACTCACAAAACAGCATTCATTAACGATATTTAAAGTCATGCTTTCCTCATGTTGTTTTTGTGCCTGGAAATCGTGAAAACTGAGATAAGGATTGTTTAGAATTAGAGCAGCCAGGTACACTGCAGTAACACAAGCTAGAGAAATCAGTTATTCATTTTGATTGTTACAACAGTATCGAAAGTATCAAAACATGAAAGTGATTTAAAAAAGGAAACATTGACTGATTAAAATTGTTGAACTTAAAAAATTTTAAATGATTGGTGACTTGAAGGGGCATAGATTACCAAGGCTTTTTTAGGATTGTGCTATTTTTATAGAGTCTCTAAATATGGCTTATAATGAATGACTGTGGTTTTATAACAACATTATGAAGCACTGAATTCTGTGGTTGCATAACATGCTTTCACAACATAACTCCGCCCATCAGCCGCTGCCTCCTCTGACCAGCTGTTTCTATGGAAACTGATGTTCTATAGGGCTAATCAATGGTGTACTCTGAGCACGCACACACTTCCACTGACCTGCATTTGAATCTCAATAGGGGCTCATGAAATGTGTGTCATGATATTCATCAGAGTTCAGTGAAAAATGACAGTTACTGGCACAGTGAAGAGTTATCTAATGCTTCACCAAACACAAAATCTACACAAATTTAAAAATGTAAATCTAAGTAAGAACAAGTAACAAGTTGCTCTTAAACTATACATTATTACAACTGTTGATTCTCTAATTTTCTGTCCTGTATTGCAAGGTTTGTTTTTTCTAACACTTACCTAAAAATACAATCTTTTTAACTGTTTTTTCTAACTTAGGCCTCTCTTTGTCTCTCACCCTCTCTCTCTCTCTCCTTCTGTCTTTTGTTCTTTCTCTTTCTGTAGGCCCACATGCTGAATATGGAGGTGAATACTAATGAGAGATCTTTAATGACTTTTTCAGTTACTGATGGATGGCGTAAGTACTCTCTTCTTTTTCTTTGCTGTTGCCATAGTAACCCCTCTTTCCTGTTCCCACGCCACCTTCCTCTCCAGCTCCTAATCTGAGAGAGACTTACTGACAAGAGAGATTCAGGCACACACACTGCGCCATTGGGGTCAAGGTGAAGTGAAGTGAAAGTGAAGTGAAAGTGACGTGTTTGTCAGTTACGGTTGCCCATAACCGAAATGTGACCTCTGCATTTAACCCATCCATGTGAGGAGTGAACACACACTGCAAGTCGTGAACACATAATCGGGGGTTAGGTGCCTTGCTCAAGGGCACTTCAGTTGCTATCTGCCGGTGCTGGAATCGAACCAGCAACCTACTGATTACAAGCCCGACTCCGTGATGTTCATTGCGACATATGTAGCAATGAACATGAGAAGCATATTGACATTTACTTGGAATCAGATTTAAATACTTCTAATGTATCTTTTTTAAATATTTAAAAGTAATTTATTATCTGTTTAACAGAATAATATCTCATAAAAGCTCAAGATAAGAAACAAGATAATGAAATTAGAATAAAAAGCACTAATAATATTTTGGGAGATTTTCTGGTTGACAAAGCATAGTTATTGCTGGGACACCTGTGTGTACTTGATCTCATATATTCACTAAAAATCACCTTGGGACCAGCTGGTTAAAAGCAGGTGCAAAAACAGCACTGAAAATTATAGCTAGGGAGAAGTGCTAGCATTATGTCTTTGCAGATGCCACTTAAATAAATAAGCATAAATAAGCATAATAAGATGTTCAAATACTTTTCAGGGCCACTGTGTAGTTCCATCTCTGAATGAGGATGTAAGGTACAAAGTGAAAGACAGAAAGACTGGAAAGCAAAGTTTACCCGATAGTAATCTGTACTGTAAACATCTCGGGACATTCCAAAATCTCCGATCTTTACTAGGAGGTTTTCCCCAACAAGGCAGTTTCTTGTTGCCAGGTCTCTGTGAACAAAGTGTTGGGAAGCCAGATACACCATGCCTGCAGCGATCTGCTGCGCAATGTGCAGCATCTGCGACTGAGTGAGCTCCACCTGCTGCTGCACCTGCCCATCGGCCATCAGAACTGCATCAGGACCATGAGCCCTGCAAGTGAACAGAGGAACACCAACCAACATTAGTTTAATTGTCCAAAGACAGTCCAATGACCATCAGTCATCAACACCCTAATAGATCATTTGGAGTTTAGAGGAATTGTGTGTTTACTAATTAAAAGTTCAAAGTGACATTGTACCACAGCAGTGGGAATCCTGTGCTCTGATTGGCTCATATCTTTACGGTGATGATAGATTTTTACAGCATGAAAAATTATCATCTTACAAGGACAAAGTAATTAAACCGGATGGATTCCGATACACAGATGTGTTTAAGAAAAACTGTACCTGAGGAACTTGTTGAGGTCGCCGTGTTTCATGTACTCAAATACCATAATAAGGGGGTCACTCTCCACGCACACACCATAGAACGTGACAATGTGTTCATGCTGGAGATTAGTCAACAGCTCAGCCTCACGATGGAAGTCCTTCTTGGCATTTTCACTGGCCTCCTTTAAAGTCTGCAAACACACAAAACACAAAAAACTTGGAATGCCTAAAATCCTACATTATACATTTATAATAGGCTGTTATACACTGTTGTTTTGACTAATTTAAACAGCCACCATCATTAGAAACATACTACCTTCACAGCTACTAAAATTTTCTCCTGGTCTGTTGACAAGTTGTAGCATTCAGCAAGGAAAACTTTCCCAAATGCTCCCTCTCCAAGTTCCCTCTTCAGGACAATGTTGTGTCTCTTAATGTGCTGAACAACTGTTGAACACAACAATTGCATATTTTGATCACACAATGGGAGTTTAAATGTCATTATAAACAATATAATGTGTAATTCAGTGTATAAATCCTAATGGTTCTACAGTTGACAGTGTTTTATTGAAAAATATTTTTTTCCTTTGAATTTTGCGGTGAATTATGACCTTATCCATTTGTGTGGATGCTTGTGTGTGTGTAAGTAGGTTAGTAAGAAGTCATTTAGTAGATGCTTTTATCTGAAGTGAATACAGTACATTCATTACAGGAACCTAAGGGTAAGTGCCTTGCTCAAGGACAACAGTAATATCTCATGGCTCACTCCTCCAGGACTCAAACCAACTCTTTATGGCTACCAGCCCTGAGCTTTAGCCATCATGCCACACCTCCATGAGTAGTTATAGGCAATCTTCAGGGAGGTAAAGAAATCAATGTAGCTAGCTTTTTTGTTTGGGATTATGTGGAGGAGTCCTAGATCAATGCTGAGTGTTGTCAGTATTAAAGTACAGCGATGAAAGACTATTAAACTGGAGGAGCTAATAAATGTGTTCACCATGTCAGTTACAGTGAGTTGAGCAATTTCAGATGAGTGACAAATTCCTAAGGCTGATGGGAAAAGATCATGTCAGCTGTTGTGGGAAGCCTCAGGATTGATACTTTTAAAAACATATGGATTATCTCAGAACAGTTCTTAGATGACCCCCTAAGATCTACTTCTATGGTAAAATAAAACTAGACTCAAATCAGGCTGTTTTCTTAGACTGCTAGAAAATTCATAGTTAGACATATTTGAGGTCAATGAGAAATGTTTAAGTTTATATTTAATTCTCTGATTTTTAATTGTAGACTTTGGCATGTTTGCTAATATGAGATCATTATTTAATATATTTTTTGTTTCAGAGAATTATCTGAAAAGTCAGACCATTTCTGACTTTCATTTCCTATGAAAAAGTCTACTAAATTCTGGGTGTCCATAAAGGAAATGAATCATAAAAGAAAGAGCAGTCAGTATTTTCAAACATTACAACAAAAATGAATAAAGGTGCTACAAATGATGTCAGATATGGTAGAACAGATGTTTCAGATTATGTGTGTGCGTGTGCCCAGGCATCTCTTAACAGAGTGAGGACAGCAAAGAGATAAAACCAGATTAATCAACCGTTTAATGTGGTGGGAGAGAGATAAAGAGACCAAGAAAATGAGATAGAGAGAGAGGAGATTCTGAACAGACACGGCTCTTGGAGATTTATTCTTAATGTGATTAAGAAATGCTTTTGAAGAAAAACAAGCCAGTCAGCCGATTACATTAGTGAGAGCTGCATGGTGAGGCTGCATCGATCTACAGTAACTGACTGTACACCATAAACCTATATTAAAAGTAACCAGAGTTGGACAAGATGTGAGTTAAAAGTAACATCAAATGTACAGGTAACATAATGTATTTTTTGTGAGTGTATGCTTATGCTTTTGGTGAATTTCACAAAACCTGCCAAAAACAGTCAGATTATATTTCAGAACAAAATCAACAAAATGTTAGTTACATTTTGGATGGGTTTTTATAGTACTACTACAATGTTTTGCATTGTGACATTGTTGATGTGTATTTTTGTGTCAGATGTCACAATGTAAAACACCTTGGTCTTAAGATTCCTCTCTGGTGTTGATTTTGAGATAAAAGAAGTCTTATTAATCCTGTTTCTATAAGGCTACATTGGTGGTATCTAGACACAGCACAAGTAGACAGACAGACTCACAGGTGTCAGATTTGAGCAGACTGCTGGTGCTGCGGAAGTACTGTGGGTTCTCTATGACTGGAATCTTGGTCATGCCGATGATTACTGCATCTGCATTCATGTCGGAGGATGAGGGTGTGTTGGATCCATTGGACACATGATGAAGAGGGCTTGCAGAGTCATCATCATTGTTGATGACTGAGGAAGGACCTGTGTTGGGGAGAAAGACTCACTATAAAACATTTCTTTTCTTGCAGGAATGCAGTGGTTTAAAGTTTTATTGGTATGGCCACTCTCCATCCCTCCCATCCTTTCATTAACAAAATAAATAAAACCTTTACAAGAAGGAATGGTCCAACTAAACCAAATGTAGAAATAAATCCATGTCTTTTAGGGACAGCAAGAGTTCCTGTTTTAATTCAAACGTCTTTTATCATTTGAATAGAAAAACACATAAAGGAAAAATGAGTGAGGTAAAATGGTTGGGGGGAGGTCTTACAGTATGTGTTTATATTCAAATTAATGCCTTTTGCAGAATTTTTTCCCCAGAGTAACATAAATTGGGTATACATTATATAATTAAGGTATGCATTATATCTCAAATTATGCTGAAATAAAATGGACCATCAGGTTTTCAATAATTTTATAGATGCTGTAAATTAAATAAAAGGGCGACATAATAAATAAGACATAAACCTTTGTATGTGTTTCAGCTCAACTTTTTACATTATGTTGTCAACATAAATTGTAATCAATTAGAGTTTCTATCAATTAGAGATTTTTACTAATGGTCTTAGAATCCTGGAGCCCACTGCAATTCAGTGCTTAAATTAATCAACATTTTGTATGGTTTTCTGTTGTAACTGGAATAAAACAGCTACATGAGACCAGCTAAAAGAAATAAAGTGTGCATGTGTACCTTCAAATAGCAGAAAGTATGTTTAGTCCAAATGTTTGGACTAGAATGTTCATCTGAAGCATTTGCTTAAATTTTTAAAATTGTTATTGTGGACAAAAAATAATTGTGCCAAAATGTTAAAACTGCTATTATTTTAAAAGGATGATTTGGATCAATAAATGAGAAAAACAGCCAATCCAAGGACAGAGAAACTCCTTCAAAACCCTCTGAAAAGCTTCTCATGGTGATTTCTGAAGAAACTGGGTGATATAATGTCTAGGCAAAGGGCGATAACGAATATGCTACAATATAATCTAGTTTAATCTATTTTCTATTATCTTTAGTCACAACATTTCCAACAATTTCCAAAGTTACATTTGTGTTTTTTTAGTGTTGTCCAAACAACACTGGCTTAAGGACACTTTCCACAGAGAAATTCACAAAACCAACAATTATGGAAGATTAATACTCAGTTTTCCTACAGTATTAATCACAGACAAGAACGTTAAAATGGGAAATATGGTGTCATGATCATAAAGTCTGGACAGCTAAAGACACTGATTTACATTATTCCCAACAGCAGGTTGAGTTTATGTATGGAACCGCCAAGGAGGCGTGCAACTCAGACTGCCTGGTTCCAGCTGTCAAACAGCATCAATGGTTGCTTGATAAAAATGTTGTTGTAGGAACAATGCAGCCTGTTGATTTTAAAATCCATCCTATTATTAGTACACTGCATAGACAACACATTTACTTTGAGGTAAATGGAAAGAAGTGCAGTGCATTCAATATCTGTTCTTGGGTTTATCACAGATGTGACAAATACCTGCATAACTTTACAGAATTTGCATAAAAACAATAAGATTAAAACATATTACATAAAAAATTCTTTTTTGTGAAACTTGCAACACATAGATTACAAACAGGCCTGTGGGCATGTCATCTGAAGTCTAGAGTATGTCCCTTATCCTAAAATCTGATTGGTTGACAGCCATGTAATTCCAGCACCGAAATGGATGTTAATAAACATCCTCAAAGTTACAAATCAGGTTAAGAAAATTGCACCAACCTTGTCATACATTATTTTCTAGATTACCTACTGCAGGAAATCTTTATAAATGTTGAAAATAAATATACAGTCAGATATTTAAAAAACAAAATCATTTAGTTTAGTTTTTTGAGATTACCGGTGATCTGCTGATTTTTGTGGCTTTCCCAGAGGTACATTTAGTCTCTGTGACATCTGAGAGAATGAAACAGGAAATTGGAGCTCAGCCATATTGTGATGACCCATTTGATGACATGACATATTGAGCATTTACTAGAAAACTAAGCATCTTGTTACCGGTACCCCATTAGAAAAATGTCTCTGTAAATTTTTAAAGTCCTCACGGTCATTATGGCATCATCATCTAAAGTCGAAAAGTTACTTAGCCGTGTTAATGGGACAACTGTGAAGATTACTGATAATTGTGCAGAGGCCATGATGATTGTGTTCATGTAAATATTTGTAATTATGACTCATAACAATATACTATATGATTGGCTCAGGAGACTTGGTTCTTAACAAGTAACGATCCGTTTAGTGTTGTATAATATATTTACATTGGTAAGTGTCATTCTTATATTTTTCACAAAATTGGACCGACAGTTTGTAAATCTGTATAAATGTACAAATCATGGTTGTAAGCTTTCTGTTTAACTAAAAAAGTTACAGACCGCAGCTTTATTTGCAAGATGAGAACCTGGACTCACACAAAGTCTTGATATTAACTAATCAATTTGTAAACTTGTTCATTTTAAATGTAATAAAACAAAAAATCAATAATACCATGTATTGTGTGTGTGTGTGTGTGTGTATGTATATATATACATTTGAAACAGTAAGGCATGTAAGGTTGTGCTGTATTGGAAAAATATGTGCTATTTTGAAAATACATTCACTCACTTGCATGTGGCTTCTAACAATTCCAACAAGTCCTTCTAAATATTCACAGTCAAGCATAGCCTCATAGTACTGCATTGCTTAATTAAAAAGCAAAAATTCTGGGTGTAAGTATTTTAAGACATTTTGGCTTTTATATTTTATACAGACATGGGCAATAGGCAAAATGCATTTGATTGATTGAGCTTAAAACTTGTTTTGCACGCACTCACTAAAATCATTACAAACAGAGTTAGGAGACGGGGTCACAGACTGCAGTCTGCTCAGAATAAAGAGGGACAGAGATTTAGAGTGACGCAGATGAAAGAAGAGACTATCAGAAGTGACCGAGTGACCAGGTCCTAACACCACAGCTCAGGGGCCTGAGGCAGGTCCACTCTCAAGCTGTTATATTGATTCCCTCTGCTGTTCAGGAGATAATTTAATGCTGAAGGGCTCTTGAGATACATGACAGGCCATGATTTACATGCTACTGTTTTTCAACTTACAATCAACCTACATCCACAATTCTTGTTTGGCATTGCATGAAATATAAATTATACACATTACCATAAAGATAAGAGAAAGTAAATCAGAGCTTGACATGTATCAAAGATAGTGCATATCCCTCTTTAAATAACCAGTGTGCCTTTACATCGCAGCCTGGCTTTTACCCTGTACAAAACCGCAAATCAGAAAAACATTTTTTGAAGCAACTGATGGTTAGTTTGTGGAATGGGTGAGGAGTGCAACAAAAAACACATTGACAAACCTTAATTTGGTACAATATATAATAATAATAATGTATTCAATAATATTATTAATTTATAATTTAATATATCTTAATATTATAAGAATTATAAGTAAGCAAATTTCTATGAAAGCAATACTATGCCCTACCTACTCCAAAGTCAGAACCCAGGCCCTGTGGATTCTAAGTTGCTCACTTAGTTTATTATAAACCTTCTAACACGGTTTCTATTCTAAAGGTCATGTTATTGGATCAGAAGTGGTACACACTTCTTTATACCTTCTGTATATTGAAGTGGTATACACTTCAAGTGGTGTCATCAAAATTATGGTTCTATTTTAAATATGTGTATCGGATTAAATGTTTACAACATTTGGACACAAAGATTGTCTGAAAGCTTGCAAGCTACAAACTACCAAATTTAGAGATGGCGTATAATTATCTAAACTATATCATAATTGGCCTTCATGGCCTGCTTGTCATTGTGCTTAAAAAGAAGCACAGGTACAGCACTAAGTTGTTCTTGATGGTTTCAACAATTTGAAACAAGGTTCTTTTGTTCAGACAGACATTGTGTGGAGAAAGCAAAATCTACAGACAGTCGAGAACGAGCTCAAACTCTCCAGCTCATTTAAGCAGTATGTGTGTATCCGGTAAGAAAACCCAACCCCTGCGACTCCTAAACTCTGCTTTCTTCTTGCTAGCAGAGGAAGTGATCTATCGATCACAGGAGTTAATGAGAAGACATAGACGGTAGATGAGCGGATGGATGGAATGATGGATAAGGGATGGGAAGGAGAGAGAGAAAAAGGCAGGGGGTGGATTGTTTTCAGGATTGAATTTCGTTTTACACAGCAAATACTGACTGCGTCCTCTACACAGAGCGCTTGCAGAAAGCCAGCACACAGGAAAATATCACATTCCAAAAATAATGGGGATTATTTTTAAATGCTATTTTTAAAGACAAACTGCTCCCACCTTTTTGTATAACAGTAAAATGCACTATTCCCTCTGAAGACCCCAAGGTGACAGGAAGTTCATGTAACAATAGAATTTATGAATGTGTCTTTCTCATTTGTAGCATTCATATATGTTACTCAAGGGAATCCCAAATTGCTATGAAATTAAAATAAGAAAATTGAAAATCCACTGTAATGCAAAACTAGCCTACTTATTACAGCATACAGCACAGTATGCACAGTACTTTATATTGAATACTTTATAAATATATGAAACAGTAAGCATTGCAACAATAATTTTTTTAACCAAACACTGTAATCATATAATCTCCTTATATTATGATAATAATGAGTATGATAACTCATCAAATAGTGTATTGATATTCGGAAGTTATTCAGTTATTTTGTTTAATTACATTTATAATAACATGTTTGTTCTTTGCAGTCACTTGAAATAAGTTTTAAAAAAGGATAAAGAATCACAGCTAATATCACTGTTGGTTCATTCCTCTCACTGGAAACGGAAGGTCAAGTTGAGTGCATTGCACTCTGGGATGCGGCACAGAATATAGTGTGCTGCTGTATACTGAACATTTTTCCAGATATAATAAGTAATTCTGGGATTCTGTGCTTTTCAGAGCACAGCCCAGGATTCCCTGAGGGCATTTTACTTTGAACAAACCTGTCCAATCAAAACACAGCAAACTTTTAGCAAACTTTGCTAAAATCATCAACAATCTCCTTTGTTTAAACAGAAAATAGCTGGAATGTTCCCCTTAAATATTTCAGCAAAGGTTTTTAAAGTGACAGAACAAGGGCATTGCCTGGATCATGTTACTTAAAATGTTCTTAAAATGTAGAAAAACACAAGAAGTCCAAAAATGAAAGGTTAGCTTAGAGAATTTTTTGGGGAGTGTGCGGTGTCGCCTATCCAGAGTTTAGGGAGTTGAGAGATTCAGATCAAACTTTAGATCAACATAAAACCGTTTAGATAAAGAAAAGGAAACGACTGCCGCAGAGACTGTTTCATAGGGGTCAAAGAAGGGGCTGTGGCTTTTAAGAATGGAAAGGGAATCACTTTGAGAGAGCAGATGTTGGGAACAGAAGGCTGGACGGCAACAATCAAAATAAAATCACAGCGCAGGACGTTGGGGAGTGGCCAGTGGGCTGCCCAGCAGGTTTCTTTACACAATGTGTGCACAACACATTATATGATTGAACATAAGAACATAAGAACATAAGAGATAAAAATAATATCTTTAAAGAAAAACATTCTGCTCTTGTTGCTTGGGTGGACCTTTATTTTTTTTTCTAGCTGTTCATGTTTATCACAGCAAGAACTTTAGCTGTATTTTTACATAAAATAAAATGATTTGTAAAAAGGCATTACTAAGTGGTCCTAAATATTTTTTAACCTGCAGCTGCTAACCATGTCAACCAAGTCAAAAGATCCCAGCTTAGGCCCCTCCTTCAATGTAACTCAGTAGGTTTTTTTGACATGGAATATGCAAATTACACATTTTGAGGTTGCATAATACTGTGGTATAATACTTATATTTAAGGTATTGATGAATGTTAGTCCATACACTTTTTAACAAGTTACCCATCAAAGTTTAATATCTGGTGGGTTTGTTCAAATTCCCAACCCAAACTATGATTAATGTGATACTGATATAATACACCACTGGTAATGGATGTAGACAACCAGACAGTGATGGATTGTCTACATATGAAACACAGATTCTTTTCTTTATAAACCACACAAAGGTAGGTCTAAGCCACCAAGTAACTGCCCTACTGTTGTGAGGCCGGTGGTGTTATTGCCGTGCCTTGTACAAATTACTGCTCACAATGGACCAACGGCGCAAAAGAGCTCCTTTAAAAGAGCTTTTATTTTTTTGAGTTGCAACCAGAACATTCAAAGTGGCCAAATTACCTTTATTTGAAAGTTGCCAACGTTACCTCACAGTCTGTTTTTAGAGGGATAGTTAGCCGAAAAATGAAAAAGTGTTCCATTCATTTTACTCACATTACATTTTCACTTACCTTCATGTTATTCCATATGATTTTTTTTGTTTCTGAGAGACACAAAAGAAGACGTTTTCAAGTATCCTGGCAACCAAAAAACAGTAACATTTCTCAAAATGTTTTTTCAAAATTTTGTGTTCCACAGAATAAAAATAGTCATAGTTTTGTAATGATATGAAGGTTTATAAACAATGAAAGAATTTTAATTTTTAGATAAAGGATCCCTTTAAACCTGACACTGTTTCTGTTCTTGTGTGTATCGCTAAAGTCAGAAAATTCGAAAATCTGAAATCTGTTTTCTGTGTTAAATAGTGTTATTAAAAGTAACACATTTTATTAAATGCAGCACTGTCTCTTGGACACTTTTATTAGCAAATGGTCTTTATTATATACAAATTTTATTAGCAATATCATTTTGCATACCAGGAGATTATTATAACTATAATCTATTAAATTTACATTATATTCTGTTAACAAATAACATATATTCTGTTAACAGAACCTGACTAGCCAACATAAACAACAGTAAGCAAATTAACATAAGACAAACATAAAGTCACTTTAGGAATAGACTACATCATGACAAGGCTGTACATGTCCAGTTAAAAAATAACTACATTTTAACAGTTAAGTAAGTCTCTGATGTCTAAATTATTTTCTCTGTGCTTAAAAACTTAATATACAAACTTTGTATAGTATAGTAATAAAACAAAACCCGAATGCTGTTTTAAGTCAGTCTTAAACAACATTTGCAATCCATTTCACCAAAAATTTGTAGGGTGGGACATTATATATATCTGAAACTGACTGATCATAAAATGTTTTCTTCATGTTCATCTTGACTTAAGATATCCTCTTAAAGATCTCTTTGTGGCTGTACAATTTTCTGCCGTACAAAAAAAACTGAGTGTGAGTGGCAGTCAGCGTAATTTAAGTAATAGTGTGCAAAATAAGCCAAATAATGTTGACTTTTTAAAATCTTTTTTATCAGCTTTAAAATTTTAATTCTGTGTTCTTGTGTCAGTAAAAAAAATAGTAGTATTGTCATAGTAATTTACATTTTTTATATTAAAGCAAATATCTGTATTAAATCAAAACATGTAAGGTTTAAAAATATTATTGTACTATAGCTCAGATTATTAAATCTGGTTTAACACACAATTAATTGTGTGTTTCCATTGCATGTAAATCTTTACAGTTCAACTGTCAGTCTGGTGTATCGTCTTTAAAAAGACGCCATCAAAAAGGGCCATCTGGCATGATTCATTTATAAGTGACTCCATTTGAGAGTACTCACTCCTCTCTTAAAGCATCAGGTCCTCTTTGCCCACTGACACAGATTCTAGCACCTCCCAAACCCACTGATGGATTCACCCATTTATTCCACTAGTATGTAACTAGGTCACACCATTTCCCATTGCACACTAAGGGGTGGTTAGACTAAGAGGAGGGGCTAAAATAAGCATTTCTCCTGCAACAACCAATAGAAATATTTTATTTATTTAATTTAATTTTTTATTTAAAATTAGTGATTGTACAATTGGCTAGATGGCTTGACAAGCTGCAGGTAAGGCCAGCCATAAAACTCTTGGCTTTGCATAAATGTTCCATAACATTCTTGGTCCAGTCAGTCTGATGTGACCACAGTCACTGTTATCTTGCCACAATCTCGACAGGAACATTGTGAAATAAAACAAAACCTAAAAAAGACATATAAAAACACAACAAAACATACAAAACACAAAACAATATTAATATAATAAACAATAAAGCAAACACACAGAAAAAAAAGCCACACAAAAAAGGAATGACTG
>JBAJNP010003974.1:0-36027 GCA_036877545.1 Yasuhikotakia modesta
AGTGGAGTTGGCAGTGGCCACACAGTCATATGTGTACAAGGAGTACAGCAGGGGGCTCAGAACACAGCCCTGGGGGGCTCCAGTGTTGAGGATGAGTGAGGCTAAGACATGTCTGCCCATCCTGACAGCCTGTGGTCTGCCGGTTAGGAAATTACAGATCCACTGACAAAGGGATGGACTGAGTCCCAGGTGCTCCAGCTTGGTGGTGAGTCTGGAGGGGATTATGGTGTTAAACGCTGAACTGTAGTCCACAAACAGCATTCTAACATAATTCCCCTTTCTGGAGTCCAGGTGGGTGATTTGTGGAGAAGGTGGGAGATTGCATCGTCGGTTGAATGGTTATGGCGGTAGGCAAACTGTAGAGGATCCAGTGTGTCTGGAAGTGATGTTATGATGAAGGCTTTGACCAGCCGCTCAAAGCTTTTCTGTAGAATTTCTGTATAAATCCTTGCTTTTGCGAGCAAATTTACCCTGCTTCATGCAACTTTTTCTTACATAAATGGTTTTACAAATGAGGCCCCCAGGACAGGTTTTATATGTCCTCTGTAAAAGATAGTGGCCATTCTGCATCAACTACTTCTTGCTGTAACTATTAAAATAAAATAAAAATAAAATTGTAGTTGGTTTAGAAATAAAGTGTACTAAAGGTTACTACAACAAATTTCAGTTATAAAAAATATATATTGTACATAAATATATCTTAGTGGGCAATGATAGTATTCAGACTGCCTACTACCACAATATGTACTTCTAAGACTTTGCAACATTTAGTTAATTAATATGATAGATGATAGGAATAAGGTAGGTATAAGGGGATTTTCAGCAATACCATAAAATATCTGAACATTGCATAAAAAGAGAACCAAAAAAATCTGTAGGGTCTTTAGGACTGTAATTAGACTATTGTGCTAGGAGCGATATTAAATATTTACAAATCCATAACCCATGTTAAATGTCAGCAGTCTCCCAGTAAGCAAGACAACAGGGTGACTGGCAGGGAACAAAACTCCACTGATGTATAGGAGAAACAAAAGCTGTAAAAAAACAGCCTCAACCAGGAGGAACAGTTCTCTTTTAAAGCATATTAAAGCTACAGTTAATAACTTTCTTGTTGTTATTATTAATTAAAAAATTATAATTAATAATTTTTTACTGATTTATAATTTTAGATTCATTTAAAAATGGGTCTCTCTGATTTTGTGACAAATGTCAGCCCCTGGGGAATGTTACAAACAGAGATTGCATTGAAACCATAATGTTACTAATTGCTGCCATAACATCACACTGCTGTGACTAGGCCAGGAACCAAAGTCTACGATCTAAGTAGGATGGAGGTAAGTAAAGCAATTATGGGTAGTTTAATAAAGTAGTCCATCAAATTCCCACTGACTTTGGGTGATCAGGTTATTGATTTAATCTTCTTGAATTGGCATGGAGATTATGAACTAGCTGACATAGAAATAGGATTAGTGTCAGGTCAAACTGGAGCCGGGTATAAAGGATCTGTATAAAGGATCATCTCATCCCATCTCCAAGTCAGGAAAATGCTGACTGCAGAACCTTAAAAAAAACTCTGGACCAGAGGTGTCCTGACTTCCAGTTTAACTAATTAATGCACCCCACCAATTCCTTAAGGGATTTAAGCAATAAATGCACAGAACAATGTGTAACTTAGATTACAGTTTAAATTTAGGTGGACATTTTTGTCCAAAATTGCTTGCAAAGAAACGATAAACCACAATATGACAATACGCATAGCCATACATAAATACAATTTCCTACAATATAATACTCAGTGCTTGAGGGGTTTCCTGTTGGAATAGGGGACAAAAAAAGTTAGTATTTTTTAAATGTGGGTTAGACTGGTGTAACATGTTCATGAAAGAGGTGGATTTTTAGTAGTTTTTTTAATACTGTGTGGGATGAGGAAGATCATTCCACCTGTTGGGACTGTGTATGTTTAAAGGATGGTATAACTAGACAATTTGGTTTGCTGATCGTAGGGATCTAGAGATATGTGAATGAGTTGGTAAATATGGTGCAAAGCCAATGGTGGTTTTGCGAGTAATAGAGATTTGAACTTTATTTGTGTCACAATTGGTAGCCAATTCCAGATTTCATCTGCTCTGAGCAGTTAATATGCAGAAGGATATTGCGTGTTGAGCAGACAATTTCTTCCCTTGAGACAACTGTAGCAAACTGAGTTGAAGTATGCTGGCCCCCAGCAGGATATTCAAACACTTCACAAAGTCGCTTTTACAAAGTGCTGGTAATCAGAATGAAACTGGGAATCATCATTCCAAACAGCTGCTGCCCATTCATTTCCTCTGCCGCTAAAGAGAGATAGCATGAAGTTACATTTCTTCTCATCAGACAGAAATTATTCATCGTGATTAGAAAAGTAAATCTCTGTATGACGGATAAATCCTCTGACACTGTTAGCAGTTCAAATTTATTGGGTATGACAAATCTGGGTGGTGCTGCGTCACTTTTGGATAAATGTTGAATTTGATTAAAGTTGATTAAAGCTTACAAGCTTAATGTAAGTGTTAAGCCTCAACAATTTTACATATTTCAGCTTTTAACAAAACTCCCTCAAACTGCCTATCAGGCCTTAAATAGTACTTTTGCAGCAATTCCTTTAGTGATGCTTTATTAAAATCCCAAGCCGCAATAAGCACAGCCTGGGTATGCATTTTTCTCTTTATTTTTTAATTAATGAAAACTTCCAGAATAAACCAAAAAGGACAACACATGGCTACAATGAATTCTTTCAAGGGATTAAGGAAAACAAAGGTTTTGATGGTGTGTATACACATTAATCATAAAATATACATATATACAAATATTCACCATCTTTTTCCCTATAAAGTCATAATCTCTGTCTGAAGTTGATTAAACGATGTGATGAATAAAAAACAGGTAGTTAAAAGGCAGTGTTAGCGCTTCTGAAAAACATGTTTCATGCTGCATTTATACATCTCATATGTATGATGTGCCCTCTGAGCTTCCAATTTTATTTTCAAAACTTTGGGTGGTGTTTTCAAACTTTGCAAGAAATTGGTGGAGGAGGCCAATTGAAACGCAAACAATTGCAGCATTTATGTCTGCAGTCAATTCAGGTAAAGGGGTCTCCTTATTCATGTAGACACTGTACTTTGTACTTTACACCACTATACTTTACAGTGCCACTGATTAAGCAATGGAGAGCCAAAAGCCAGGGATGGTATGGGGAGCTGGAGGCCGGACTAACAAAAAAAAAGAAACAACTTGGAGACTAAAGACAAAACCAAAAAAACTAAACTAGATAAGACCAGCCTAAAACAAAACAAAGTTAAACAATAGAGAACAGGTGTGGGAGATAGAAATGAGGATAACAAGCGGCTAAGTACAGAGTAGGGCTGGCATCCTTTGCAACAATCTTGTTCATGAAAGGCAATCTGCAGGATGCCTTGATATAGTCCAGTAGGCTTTTTTTGAGGACCATTCCCAGACAGCTGTGCTTTTGTGGCCTCATTTAACCTTCTACAATAGAAGAAACACAGACTGTCGTCAGGAAAGTTTGTATATTCCGAGAGGAACACAAAGTCAGCCTTGTGGTCCTCGAGAGATTGATCCCTCTGCTCTAGCAAGAGAAGGATAATGGCAGAGTCCATGTAAAAGCAGGAAAACAAAACACTAGGGAAAAAAAAGAGTAAACAATGTAAATAATCCAATAATGTTTTAATAGATAATCCAAACAGGGAACAAGGAAGACTGAAACACCCAACATACATAACAACATTAACAGTACGATAGAACTGACAAAGAACTTAAATAGCACAGTCACATCTTCTGCGCTATGTATATATGTATATATATGTATATATATGTGTAAATATATATGTAAATATATATGAAAATTATACTTTTACTTTCAGGCACACCCAGCTTGAAGCGCAGTACCTCTATAAGGGATCGTCTAGCGAGATACCAAGCAGTAGTCACCAGACAGACATCTTTTACTACACCCTGCTCTGTAAGTATATTTATGCACTTTAGGTAGCTTGTTATTGCTAGTCTCTCTGAAATTTTGTGCTGCACCTGACATCAAAACAAATTACTAGTGTGCTCTTTATTGTACCTGGTTATACATTTTTTCCTGATTCTGATCTAATTTGGATAAGTCTATCTTACATCATAAAGTCTTATTATATTAGGAAGAGGTTGTTAAGGATCTGACTGATGATAAAAAGGACATTATTACAAAAGAAGGATAAAAAGTAACATTAAGGATATATATACTTATATACACTATGTATGGTATATTATGTAAAACGTCTCAGGTTACATATGTAACCTTGGTTCCCTGAAGGGAACGAGATGCTGTGTCAAAATGCTATGGGAACGCTACCTGGAGCATGACTGGCTGTATGGTGGAGGAAGGGACCTTCCTCCTTTCCAAAGTGAAAGAAAGTTCACTTTGGCTGACAAATGCAGATCAGAGATCTGAGAGATCTCAAATGGAGGAGCACATAAAGCATTAAGCACCACAGCCAGGTCGCACAGAGGGACTCGAGATTGCAATCGAGGCCTCAGCCTCAGTGCACCACAGAGGAAACTTATGGCCAAAGGGTGTCTACCCACTGAAAAACCCTCAATAGAGGTGTTGTAAGCAGAAAGCTCTGCCACATAAACCTTCAGGATGGAATTAGTCAATCCCGCCTTGAATCATGACTGCAAAAATTCCAAGACTGTACCAACAGGGCAGTTAACTGGGTCAAAATGGTGGTCTCTCAGGGTGAAGTCTGCTCCCACATTGCCTCAACTGGGGATATAAGCCGCTCTCAGTGAGTGCCCTGAGACCAGGTTTCCCTGAGACCAGATCGGGATCTAGTGTGCCAATTTGCAAAGAGGATGCGACTGCAGACCTCCCTGGTGGTTGATGTAAGATAGAACTGCTGTGTTGTTGGTACGGACCAACACGTGATGGTCTCTCAGGTCTGGGAGAAAGAATTTTAGAGCCTGAAGCAACGTTAGCATTTCTAGGCTATTTATGTGCCAAGTAAGACGGCGAGGCTCCCACAGTTGGATGCCACCACTGTTGGATGCAGCTGCCATCAGACCCAGCAGTTGTTGAAACTGCTTTACTGTGACAGGCCTTGCCCCGATACTGGTAGGTTTTGCTTCTGAAGAACTTCCTGTGCTGGGGAAGGATAGGAATGTGAAGATAGACATCCTTAGGTCTATGGTAACAAACCAGTCCTTGGATCTGATTTAAGATGTGACCTGCTTTATCGTGAGCAACTTGAACTTCAGTCGCCTGACTGAGCGGCTCAAGAGCCTGAATCTCTTCTTGGAAAAAATGAAACAGTGACTGTAAAGCCCTGCTTGCCTCAGCTGAGGAGGGACCATGTCAATGGCCTTATTTCTTAACAGGGAAGCTACTTCTAGTTCTATAACCTGAGCCTGCGCTGGGTCCACCAGGGTGGGTAGAACCCCTCTGAATGTTGGTGGACGAGGAGTGAACTGAATTCTTTAGCCTTCCTCTATAGTATGCACCTATTAAGATACATCTTGCAGTAGTTTCCACGCTGCCCTCAATTGGCTTAAGGGTACCAGCCTCTCAAGACTGCTCTCCAGGGTAATCACAACTGACATATTGGTGCCCTGTAACAGATGACCAGCAGGGAGCACCCAAGATAATTTGCATAGGGGCCCCATTAGAGGCTGAAAGCGCTCTGAGTCTGCTGCCTTCTTGGGCGGAAGAGAGGAAAGATGCTCTAGAGGGCCCTGGAGGTCCAATGGTGCCCTCAGACAACCAAACTGACCCCCTGGGGGGGCAACCCCATGAGGCCCTGAAAAATTGTCAGGGCTTCTTGCCCGAGATCCTCCGTGAAGTGATCACAAATCGCAAATCCTTAATAGAGGATCTTGGGTCTCTTCTTCTGAGCATCCCGATGGGAAGGCTGAGCAGAGGGGGGCTGCTCCTATCTAGCATGCCCCATCGAGTGAGAGCGAAAGGGAAGAAACTCGATGACTGTCGAGTGAAGAAACTCACAGTCGATGATTGTGTTAACGGCTTCCCCAAACAGGCCCGAAGGCACCATCCTTGAGCTCCGATAAGTTCCGATAAGCCACAAATGTCTCTCAGTGGCCACCAAAGCTTCCATAGACCGCCCAATGCAATGGGCGGCCTCCTTAGTGGCACGCAACAAAATGTCAGCCGTTCTCCTGAGCTCCTCAGATGTGACCTGGCTGCTCCCATCAAGATCTTTCAAAAGCTCAGCCTGGTAGGCTTGCAGCACCCCCATAGTCTAAAGGGATGCTGCAGCCTGCCCCATGGCCTTATAGCCCCTGCCCACCAAAGCTGAAATATTACGCAGTGGTTTTGTGAAGTAGCCGCATCAAGCTCAACCCGGGGCATAGACTTATAGGCATGCTCATGCATCCCTGACACATTGCCATAAATATTAGAGGCAGGAGTGAAAAGTCGAGAAGAATAAGGGAGGGCAGGGAGGAACACACTCTGAAATGCTTGCTAGAACCTTGTGTTGTTTGCTTTGCCTTTGGCATTTTCACTTAAATACTCTCCCTCCTTGGCTAAATAACAGAATGACAAACAAAATGACAGGTAATTCAACATAGAGCGCTTCGCTGAATGAAAGAAGCTAACCCAAGTAGCACATCTCGCGTGCCTTTATAGCTTCCAAGTCATGATGTTACGCTTGTAATTAGTGATTCGACACACCTGTTCAGAGGGCATGCATGCTGGTAGCGTTGCCATAGCGTTTTGACGCAGCTCGAGTTCCTGAAAGGGAACTATTCATTCTAGTTTTGTGTTGTTCTGTGTTGTTCACTGTAGCACCTTGGTCGTAGAGAAACATTGTTTAATTTCACCATGTACTTGTATATGGCTAAAATAACAATAAACTCCACTTTGACTTTGACTTATAAAAGATTGTGTCGTTGTCACTTTGCTGCAGACAGAGGGAAGTATTCCTAGCAAGGGTCATAAAGAGAATACACTCCCTGCTAGTGACAGACAGACAGTGGTAAGTTTTCATGTTATATTATTAGCCAACTAATAATATAATAAAGATCTATATATTGATATTACTTTAATAATAATATAGAATAACCATATAAAAATATAGAATATAATGAAATAGTATAGATCATCATCTTAAGTCCTCTTCTGTCTCTCCTGGCTGGCTCGCCAATGTATGTGTAGCGTATGTAGATCATTAATATTGAGGTTTGTTTATGAATAAAGCATTCTTTACCAAATAAATAATTATTAATAAACAAGTTTCCCTGTGTAAGGGAAACATGTTATTCCAAACAAGGAATATTAGTAATTGATTAGGGTCAATCAATTATTTTGGGAAATCTCATACAGAGCATGTAGCAAAGATCAGCAGGTTTAGGGACTCCAGATTATGAGTATAAACCACCACAACATCATGTGTGATACAAACTACACTTTATTAGCTACACTAAACACTACTCTAACATACACACAGCACACATACAGTTTAGCGGAGTCAGAATGAACATCGAATGTTACAAGCATGAACATTTTATACCGTTAGGTAGACTGTTTCTAGCCCCCCATGTATATTGAGATTTACTTTGAATGTAAATTAAGGGCTGTGGTAAGAGAGATTGCTCTCAGTTCCCACAAAATGGCTATTGTTACAGGTGATCACCCAAATCTAAGGGAAACCAGGTTAAATGTCACTATTTGTATGGGGGCTTTTGGGACAGTATAATTGACTAAGAAGTATATCTGTCACATTATTGACTGTTTATCTGTTTAATTATTTTGCTTTATTTTCTTTCAATAAATTATTAGCTGTTGTTTTTCTCTTTGTTTTTTAAACAGAACACATTTAAATTGGAGTCAAACTGTCAAAACACCAATGGTGAGACAACTGTTGTATACAATAATTCTGTGGTGGAGGCTGGATCTGATTTCATGAATAGTGTGTGTTGAGGGATTAACCTGTTCTGATTTCTCTTTTCTATGAATGGCAAGCATATATGTAAACTATGCGGTTTATGTATTCTGGGACATTGAATATTTAAGGTTGCATATAGTAAGGATAGTTCATTGATTTTTTTTAATTGCCTAATTTGCTTTTAATTTACTATATTTAAACAATGTTTTAACACTATATTACTATATTAAAAAAACACAGATAGAATCCTTACTTAGGTTTTTGTTAACCTTTTTTTAACTGTGTGTGAAAAAATGTAGATATTAGCTTTCAAAAATCTCTGATTACTGCTTCAAAGGTAGTTACAATATTTGGTGGTGTACATTATTCTGTGACCTATATTTGACCTGTGTATTTCCTTTAGGAAAACATGTTCACACAGCAAATCCCAGCACAGCTGCTATTGTATCAGAAAACAAGGATACATCCAAAGCAATCAGGGTTAGTGACCCAAAAATATTTCTACCAAGGTTCAATGTACCGTTTTTGTTTATTTTTTAACCAGAAAAGTTATGGATTGCAGCTTTAACATTCTTCAAAGTTTGTGATGCAATAGTCAGTCAGCCAGTATGGAATCAGTTTGTCAAGGATTTTGTACCATAGCAATTTGGTTTTATGTTAAATGCTCCATGATATAAACTGACCATCAGAGCTGAAGAGATGAATTTGGCATTGTTTGCATTGACAGAAGTTTTATCTGCCAGTCCACGAGAGCTGTGTATCATGCCAAAAGATTGTTTACCCACTTGAGAAAATCATTGCTGATAAGCAAATTTATCACAAGACCTGCTTCTGCTGTACCTTCTGCAATACAAAACTCAGGTAATTTGGATGATCATTTATAACTGCTCATCTACCAGTTTATTAATGGTCAATTTGTATAATTTTCACATTTATTAATCTGTGAAGTAAATTATTAATATGATGTAGAAATACTTTGTATACAACCTGTTACTGTTTTGTTACTGTTACACTTTGCCAGTATGATGTATTTAGAATTAATTGGTTTCATATAATAACACTATGTAGATAATGATACCTTGCCAATGACACTTTGTGTATGTATTATACAAGAGCAGGTAATAGCCATTTTGGATTTGAAAATCTGTTTTATATTTTTGTTTTTTAGTTTGGCGACTTATGCTTCTTTACATGGTAATGTCTACTGTAAACCTCACTTCAGCCAGCTTTTCAAGTCTAAGGGCAACTATGATGAGGGCTTTGGTCATCGACCTCATAAGGAATTGTGGACACCACAAACAATTGAGGAGTCATTAGAGAAAAGTGAAAAACAAAAGTCTGTAGAGGCTGATCCTGTATTGTTCAAGGCTTTAGAACAACTGAGTCCCAAAGTAGAGCAGTTGCCACTGTCCAAATTTAATGAATTACCCACAGCTCTGGAGACCAGAAGTCAACCCACCAGCTCTTTGGAAAAAACACAAACCACTTCAGTAGAAACACGAAAGCTGAAAGTTGCATGGCCACCCCCAGCTAGTAATGAGGGAAGTTCCAAAGTCTTTAGCTCAGCTACCGAAGCAGAAAAGGGTCCTTCAAAGGTATTCCGACCAAAGTGGCCTCCAGTGGAGGAAGCGTTAACTGCTCAGCAAAGCTCTGAAAGAGCAGAACTGAAAAGCTTGCAACGCAGTTCCTCACTCAGAGAACGTAGCCGGCCCTTTTCTGTAGCACCTAACTTGCCATTATCTAGTCTTTCACAACAAGATTTAAAATCGTCTCTCACACCAGCCTTGATCAGGTGTGATTCGCTGGAGGAGTTTTGCTTACTGTCAAAAGACAAAACAGAAAAAAAAGAAGTACAAACCGGGACAAAATTCACAAATAAAAGGAGAAACAATAGAGATAGCAACTCCAAAGGGGATGTTAAGATTTATACCAAGCTTGAGAAGGAAAAGGTGTTTCCTTCTATTCTTAAACAGCCACAACAAAGAAAAAAAGAGGGTCCATTTCAACAAACAGAAATAGAAACTCTAACAAAGAAAGAGGTTCAGACACTACAAATTAAAAATTTAGAGGCTGAGGCAGAACAAATTAAAGAGAATGCTCAGCCACAATACATTAAAATAGAGAGTCAGTCACAACAAATAAATAAAGGGTTTATTAAAAGTCAGGTGGAAACTGAGGAAAATACTGTGAATTGCTTCAGCATCCAAGACACACTCTCTCTCACTCTCTCACCTGTGAAAAGGAAAGACCATATGGCATCTTGGAATGACGAGGAATCTGAGAAGTGTCTGACTGTGGAAGAAATGATTAAGAGAAACAGAAACTATGAAGATGATTTAGATGAGGAGGAAGAAGTGGCAATAGTCTGACAGTATCTTATTGATCTATTGAAAATTTTGTAATAACCAATAATTTCCCCACAAAATCTAAATAATAAGCATGCAAATATACCTATATAATTAAAAACATAGTCTATTATAGTATTGCTATGCTTTCTTTTTTTTTACTACTTTTTATTAATGGTGTTCATAACTTAACTGGTAGAGCATGGCATTACCAGTCCAACGGGTGTGGGTTTAATCCCAGGGAATGCAATAACTGATAAAAATGTACACCTTGAATGCAGTTTATTTGTTGATGTAAAATGTTTATTTGAATGTAATATTTGTTGTCATGTTTCCAGAGGTGAGATGATGTTTCCAACTTTTCTGTCCATTGTTTAAAACTACAAAATGTTTCCGCTTTGTTGATTGTTGTACACAATATATATATATTTTTAATTTTGATGCGTTGTGTTTAATTATATATTTAAAGTAGTATAAATATCTACACTCTGTTAACACTTAATGTAAGTAGCATAAAGTAGCAGTATTTTACACTGCAAATAGCCGCTGCCTTTTCCCCCCGGTTCTGTTGCCGTGGTGAATCACAATATTCATTATGGTTGTTTTATATTTTGGGTGCACGCGGTTAACGTTTTGAACGGAACGTTTCCGATTCTGAAACGGGCCCAGTAAAGTGAACAGCAGCCAAGTTCTCCAAATAAATGTTGAATCGCTGTTAGGAGGAATTCACTTAACTCCATTTTGGGTTTTGTTTTTTTTCATAAATTGATACATACCGGTCAGTCCCCACATGGCTGTGTAAATTTTAGAAATAATTAGCCAATAAAAGTTCAAATAGCTTGGGACTGTCTGAGACTCCGCCTCTTCTTCACTCCTCATTCATTCTTAAGACTGAAAGTTTAAACGATTAAGAAATCCTCGACCGGCAACACGTTATTTAAAGTAAATGTACTTAAATCACTGGTTATTCGTATTTGTGTATCAGTTATATGCCGTGACAGTATGACAGTTTTAAATAACGTTTAAAACTGCGTACAGATTTCCCCGCATATTTCGCCTAGTTATTTTAGCGTTTAATTTTGGTATTGCATCACTCATTGCTTTAAACGTTTAAAATAGAATTTAGAAAGATGTACGTAACCACAGTCATTAGCTATGAGTAGCTTTTAAAGTCTTGTGTTTTGTCAAAGGCTCAACGCGACCGCAGACTTGCGGTGTCTGTAACATTCACATCAACGATGGATAATCAGCCAATTACAGTGAAATTAATGCACTGCTTGCTTTTATTGCCATTATTAGGGTTCGGTTTTAACTACTTAACATTGCCAGGCCTGGTAGCCCTGCCTGGTAAATGACGAAAAATTAATAAGAATGCTAAAGCACGCGACAGATACACTGTTTATTCTATTTAGAGGAAACACTTGTGTTTTACACCGTGTTTTATTAGGGACCGAGCACCAATGTGCGAAGTCCCTATTGTTTCTGTGTTGTTTATTATTATCATTATTATTATTATTCCTCTCTGGAACAATATATGCCACTTCCTGGGTGGTGCTGGCTGGCGGTGGCACCGGTGCGAGCCTCAGCGAAAATTCAAGTCTATTAGAGGAATTAAAATTAGGCGGGGCAAAATGTCTCGATAGCGCCACCTAAACCTGCCCAGGGCACTACGGTTAACGCACATGTGCCAAATTTGGTAGGCTCATAGAACACTTAAATTCATTAAAAAAGTCTCTTGGAGTGAACCTCTCATCCCAACAGGCGATTATTTATTTTTAATTAAATCTGGATTTTTATTATTTTTGACATATTCCACGTGTCGTACTTTAACGAACTCCTCCTAGAGTTTTTGTCCGCTCAACTTTGTGGTTGTGTCATTCTCATCTTAAGGCCTTTGCGATGTTAAATTGTGAAGCGTTTGAGTTTTCGTGCAAGAACACGACTGTGGCGGGCTGCCAAAGTTTAGCATTTTTCCATGAAGAAAAAGCCGTTTTTTCTCAGGCCTACAGTGTCTGATTGGACTCATCTTTCACACATTTGATAAAAATCATAGCCTAAACACATCTACAGGGTATTACTCAATTATGGTTGTAGCGCCACCTGCAGTTAACAGGAAGTGGTGTGTTTTACACAGGTGGCACAAGTGGCTTTTTTTACACTATGAGTAACCTATACTTTTGCCCACAAATCACTGCTATTAAAGCCAACAAGTGGCTGTGGCACTGGGTGGTGCTGGCACCGGTGCGAGGTCCCACTTATCGCTGCTTGCAGCTTTAATATTTGTGTTGTATTTGTCTTAAATGTTTAAATGCTGTTAATTTTTGTGCTGCCAATAACATTTGCTATTGTTTGTAAAAAATTAATTATTCTTGTTACACAGAATAATTATTATTTAGTCGTTAATTAGCCATTGCTGCAACATATTACTCCAGAATATTTTGATACACTCAAAATATTCATTTAAATTCATTCTAGAATTTGAATTTAAGAATTTTTTTACAGAATGTAAAGTACATTTGGTTTAGGATCAGTTCAGAGAGGATTAGTGCCCAAAAATGCACATTATTTCATTATGTGACAGAATTAGGTAATCCTGTTCGGTATTTGTGTCATGTAAATGCAAATGTTCTGTATTTGAAAAAGTGCTGGACTTTTGGGCAGTTATTTACTGTGGAAACGCACCAATAATAATTCATTAATAGTTGTGATGCATATTTAAGATATTTAGTCTGCATGCTAAAGTGTAGACATAATATAGAAAATAATTGTGGATTGTGGTGGATGGAGTATAGTTTACAGTGACTGTCAGAAGTGCATTTAAACACTTTCGTTGATGTATATATTTATAATACTTTCTGTCTGAGTATTAATAGTGAATAATAAACTAATGAGCAGATGCAAATTACAAATTCAGTGCCTCTACTAAAGAAATATTTTACCAGGTTCCCTGGCAGGAATGTAATTCCCCAGAAACAGATTTGTCATACTGGATTAAATGCACTGCAACAATGTATGGAGATTTGTATTTTATTTATTTTTCCCTTATTGTATTATTTTCTAAATTGTTAAATTAAGCTGGGAGTATATTTTACATAATATACACAAAATACACAAAATAAAGACTGAACATAAAATTGGACCTACTCCGCTTTCACAATAAATACAATTTTCAATAAGAACATAAAACGCAGATTTACTTCCAATCTTTCATAAATTGCACCACTTGGAACTCAAATGAAATTTGTAACTTCTGTAACCGTATGTTGTAGAAGAAAAATGGCACTTAACAATATCAAACAAAAGCTATTTGAAAAGTTATTACCCAAAATATTCTAATTTCTTACACATTAGCAGGAATCAACCAAAATATGAAAAGCTACCAATAGCATCAGTTATGCCACCCACTGTAACACCAGGCCAGCAGAGAGAGCCCTAATCCTGTGACTGTGTGCATTTGCTCCCTCCGCTTCCTCTAACGCAACTTTCTGTTTGGTGGCTATAAAACAGAGGCCAACCAAACAGGAAGTTGCGATGTATTGTATTGCCCTTCCCTGTGTTCTGTGTGATTACTGTGTTCCTTGTGTTTGGTTATCTCGTGGTTTTGACTCTGGACTGTTTTCTTGGATTTTGATGTATTGCTGCCTGCCCTGACCCCTTGCTTTGACTGTTGGACTATTGAGTTGTTATTGACCCTGCCTGTTTTTGGATTATGCCTCGTAAGAATAAAAACACCCTGCACATGGATCCGCCTCCCGTCTCCCTTTACACCCCCCATGTGACAGAATACATCGCCACCCCAGGATCCAACGGGTTTCCCGTGGACCCATTCAAGGAACTCTTGCGTCTCAGGCAAGGAGGTATGTCAGTGGAGGCATATATACAGGAAATCTGTGTACTAGCTTCTGGTTTACCTTTCAATGATGAAAAATTTGTAATGGATATGTTTCGTGAGGGACTCAATGAACCAGTATACTCAATGTATACCAGGAATACCAACCACTGTCCCTAGCTTACATAATGGACTATGTGCTGCTGCTGCTGTGTGGTTCAGCTTTCCCTGTGGGTTATGCAGAGGAGCAGGACACTGCACTCACTCCCAAGATGGCCGCCGCCACGGAGCTTGCATCTGACAAGATGGCCGCCGCCACGGAGCTTGCATCTGACAAGATGGCCGCCGCCACGGAGCTTGCATCTGACAAGATGGCCGCCGTCACGGAGCTTGCATCTGACAAGATGGCCGCCGCCATGGAGCTTGCATCTGACAAGATGGCCGCCGCCACGGAGCCTGCACATGACAAGATGGCTGCAGCAATGGAGCCTGCACATGACAAGATGGCTGTCAAGCCTGAGTCAGTACCCGCCATGGCCGCCCATCCTGAGTCAGCACTCATCATGGCGGCCCATCGTGAGTCAGCACTCGTCATGGCGGCCCATCGTGAGTCAGCACCCGTCATGGCCACCCTTCCTGAGTCAGCACCCGTCAGTGCCGCCCTTCCTGAATCTGCTGTCATTCCTGAGTCAGGGCCAGATGCTGCTGTTGTTCCAGGGTCAAGGCCAGATGCTGCTGTCGCCCCAAGTCCCACTGAGTCAAGTCACATCTCAGCCGTCGCTGTTCCTCCTGAGTCAAGTCACGTCTCAGCCGTCGCTGTTCCTCCCGAGTCAAGTCAAGCCTCAGCTGTCGCTGTGCCTCCAGAGTCAAGTCAAGCCTCAGCTGTCACTGTGCCTGTACCAGACAGCTATGTGGATCCAAGTAAGGTGGAGACTGTACATGCATACCCAGTACCTCAAAGAGGTTCAACATTCCCTTACACACACATGCCTGGCCCTCACACTCAATCCCCCGTATTTTTACTATATACAGTGCTCAGTATAAATGAGTACAAGTACAACAAGTACAAGTACAAATTTAATCCGTAGCTTAATTAACAAAAGAATAATATCCAATCTTTTCACAAGGCTGAGTTTTATTGAACACTTCTTTAACTCCATAACATGAAATTTAGGTTAATAATCTAACTTGGATCACAAAATCTTCCGTTTTAATAAAATTGGTTAAAGCAAAAAATGAATACACCCCGTAACAAAAACTACTACATCTAGTATTTTTTAAGGACAGCACCAAGTCTTCTATGCATGGAATGAAGTTGGCGACATATTGCCACATCTATCTTTTTCCATTCTTCAAGAATAACCTCTTTTAGAGCCTGGATGCTGGATGGAGAGTGATTGTCGCTCAACTTGTCACTTCAGATGCATGCATTTTTCTTTGAAATCCTCACCTTTATGACCCCATACAGTTTTAAAACCATTAGTTCCAAAAACAGTGATCTTTGAATCATCACTCCAGAGTATAGAGTCCCAGTAGTCATCATCTTTTTCAGCATGGGCCCTCACAAATTCTTGGCATGCTTTTTTGTACATGGGCTTTGGGAGAGGCTTCCTTCGTGGACGATACCCATGCATGCCATTCCTCTGCAGTGTGCGGCGTATGGTGTCATGGGAAACGGACACTCCAGTTTGGCTTTCTACTGCTTTAGCTAACTAAAGTGAACTTGCATGGCGATTTTCTTCAATCCTTCTCATCAAAAGACGCCCCTGTCGAGAAGTTAACTTCCGTGGACGGCCTGGACATCTCTGTAAGACGGCTGCATTTCCATCTTTCTTACACTTTTGCTACAGTATTTTGACAGATATGTAAAGCTTTGCTGATCAGCTTGTGGTCCTCACCTTTTTTGGGTAAAGAAATAATTTCCTTTCTAGATTTTGTGACATTTCTATTACATGGGGAGCTATTGCTGACAGCATGAAATGGGAAGGGCTTTTCTTTGTTAAGTAATGCCCTTTTCTAGTCACCTGTCTGCTGGACACCTCTTAAATGAATCATTAGATTTACCTGTGGTTGAATGCCTGTTAATTAGAATTTTGTAGTCTTAAGTGTGGCTTTTCTCCTAAAACTATATTTGGGGTGTACTCATTTTTGCAACATGGGCTTGAATGAATTTGTTAGGAAAATCACATTGGTGGGAGAAAGAGGTTTACGTTGTGATCAAGAAATCTGCTGACTTACCAGTCTATACTGTTCAACCGAACGTTGCACTGAAACTTGCTGCTGCTCTATGGTTTCTTGCTAGAAAATACACCTGAGGAACCACTAAGACTAAAGACACCTCACAGGACTAGAATTCAAGCAAACCTTGGAAGTATGGCTGAGAATTCTGAATAGGACGAAAACGCAGCCTGCAAGAGTTATCTGTTTTGTGCTAAACATAATCATTTGGTAAAGAATCATCTATTTTCTTATGCTATTACATGTGCACATATTGCGAGCTTCCCATGGACCTTTGAATTGTGCTCTGAAACCATCAATTGGTAGTAAAATTCCAACTTTTCATTCTCTTTTGGACACAAAAACTCAAGGATTTTGAACTTGTTTATTTTTTTGCTTACATTTAAGTGTCCAACTCAAATCTAAATCATTCAAATTGAGTCTTAATTGGGTTATTGGAGTAGTTTTACGGATACTAGGGCATCTGTATACTCATTTATATGAACAATTGGTTGAATATTAGCTCAATCTGGGCAGATAGTGGTATTAAGATATTGTTCTTTTCCACATGAAAGAGCTGGGGTTAGAACTGAATGGCAAGAAAAGTGTGCTTTCTCCAACAAAGTATCTGAATACATGCTAAAACAAAAGTCCTGCAGTTTTCATAGCAGTTGGTAAGTTAGGTAGAGGAATGAGGTGACTTAAAATCTTTCAACAATGACCAAGAACTTGAGTGTGAACAGGGATGGTGAGGAATGGACAGAAGAGTGTCTTACATTCTTTAAGATGGCACACTGCCTCCATGCCTTGCCACTAGAAGTGATTTTGTAGCAGTGTGAGTTACATTAATCCTTGGGTGGCCAGTACCCACAAATGCATAGATGGAACGAATATCATTATTGTACTAAGCAGAAGGTATGTACAGCCAGTTAGCGAGGCACACTGGTGCAGTGGTAGAGGGGGCATTAGCTGAGGAGATGGTCCACTAAAGATTCTGGAGGAATAGTGCACTCAATGGGACAGACAAAGATTGAGGGAGGATGGAATCTGGAGATGTGGAGTTATCTGTAGGAGAAGATGGGATAAAGCATCTGCTCAGATGTTCTTGTGTCCAGGTCTGTACTTGATGGAGAAATAGAATCCTGGTCCCCATGCTGCTGAGACAACAGGTTGCTGAGTGAGTTGATGATAGAGCTGAAGTTCTGGTAAATCCAAGAAATTCTGTAACGTTCTTTAACTCTCTGGGGTCAGCAATCCTGCCGGCGCGATCCGCTCACCTTTTTCACCTTTTATTTTTTAAAAATAAGTTCAAAAGACACTAAAAATGCTTTAACAATTTTGATCACACACATATCACTCAAAACTGTGAAGTGTCTACTTTTATTGATTTACACTCATGACAAAAAACAAAGTGTTGTGCTATTTACACAATTTTAAAAACTAACATGATGCATGTTCTCCCTTCTCTCTCTCTGTGAAGTATATTCAGAGAATTTGAAAACAAACTGTAACTTTGCGAATACATGTCACACGAGACATACATCTGCAGAAAGCTTAAAATGTCTATTTTTCAATGTTGTAAATCTTTAAATGTTTTAAATCTATTATTATCTATTGTAAAACTATTATTCTCAGTTTATGTAATCCGTATGGATTACATATTGTACCAAGGAGAAGTACAATCTTTCCAGTCTCACTTCATTACCTGTAATTAGCTGAGATCGCCACACCCCGGCGTGCTTCACATGGCAATTTGTTTCCGTTTGACGGGGGGTCAATGCCACGAAAAACATTAGGTTTTACACCAGATTTACTGATTCACGTTTATGTACACTACCATATAAGCGAATAGGTTACACATATGGTGAGTGGGCTTATATAAAACATTCACCTTCTGTAATACTCTCGTCTCTCTTAATTGTAGAATTATATAACTTATGTTATATGTTATATGTTTTATATATCTTCACATATGTAGCATTGTGGTCCTGCAAGGCACAACACTTATGTAATAGATAAAGGAATTGAGATAAAACAGATAAAAATATGAGTATTCTTATATTCTTTTTTTAGCCTACATCACATGTTGTTGGGGAACATTAGCCATGATGAGGAAACTCTTCGTGAACATCTGTCCAAACTGGCACAAATCAAAAGACTCATCTGACCTGAGTATGCATCAGTCAATGCTTTCATCTTTCTCTGCTCAACTCCACACTGCCAAATCTTCATATTTCCAGAACAAAATCAACAGCGCTCCAGACACTCATAATCTCTTCAAAACATTCAATTCTTTCCTCTGTCCCCCTCCAGCACCACCCACCACTTCAATAACAGCTGATGATTTCGCCACATTCTTCACAGATAAAACTGCAACAATCAGCAGTCAATTCCCAGTCCACACACACAGGACCTCCATATCCACTAATAACCCTCCAACTTCTCTTTCCATCCACTCAATGAGTCAGAAGTATCAAAACTTCTCCTCTCCAGCCACCCTACAACACTGCCCTACTGTCAGTCACAGAAGCCCTGTGGATTGCAAAGGCAATCAGTTCTCATTCTGCTAGGTCTATCTGCTGCTTTTGACACTGTCAATCATCAGATCCTCCTGTCCACCATCTCATCACTGGGTATCATAGGGAATCCACATTGATGGTTTAAATCCTATCTTGCTGGTAGGTCATTCAGGGTGGCCTGGGAAGGAGAGGTATCAATAGCAATCAATCAACTGGTCACTGGGGTTCCTCAGTAATCAGTTCTTGGACCCCTTCTCTTCTCCATATACACTACATCTCTGGGTCCCATCATACAGACACATGGCTTCTTCTACCATTGCTATGCTGATGACACACAGCTCTATCTTTCATTTCAACCAGATGATCCAACGGTAGCTGCATGGATCTCAGGCTGCCTGCCTGGCATTTTGGCATGGTTTTCCCTGCCACTCCAACCCTACAGCATTATTTCTCCATCAAGCTAGGTTCTTCTACAATTACCTATTCAAACTCGGTCAGAAATCTTGGTGTAATCTTGATCACCAGCTGACCTTCAAAGATCACATTGCAAAGACAGCTTGATCTTGCAGGTTTGCATTGCACAACATCAGAAAGATAAGGCCCTTTCTAACGAAGCATGCTACACAACTGTCCAGACCGTTGTCATCTTGAGGCTGGACTACTGCAATGCTTATCTGGCAGGTCTTCCTTCATGCACAATGTAGCCTCTACAAATGATTCAGAATGCAGAGGCATGACTGGTCTTCAATGAGCCCAAAAGAACCCCTGTTACATGTTACTTTATCTCCTTACACTGGCTATTGATTGTTCCTTGGATCAAGTTCAAGACACTGATGCTTGCATATAGGACAACCGCAGGCTCTGCACCCACGTACTTCCACACATTATTTTGACTCTACATTCCCTCCAGAAGATCCGCTAGTGTGCAACACCTCGTGGTACCATCACAGAAAGGCACAAAATCACTTTCTAGAAATGTTTTGTTCACTGCTCCTGGCTGGTGGAATGATCTTCCCATCCCTATCCGAAATGCTGATTCCCTCACAATCTTCAAGCAAGAGCTAAAAACTCATCTCCATTAACACTATTTGACTTTAAAAAATCCTTCTCTTTATTCTTTCTCTTTTCCTCCTTTTCTAGCTTGTACTCTTTAGAACAATGCATGAAACTGGGTATTATGAGCACTTCCTGTGTCTGTTTGCCCCTTTAAGACCAGTCGCTGTATGTTTTCCCCATTTGTACATCGCTTTGGATAGGAGTGCTGCAAAATGACTAAATGTAAATACAAACATAGCCAATTCTTAGGCTGGGTCGAGTATGCCCAAAATTCCTTCCAATGCATACTCAGATACTAGCACAACTGTTTTCTTGGTCTGAGGAACCCTTAGACATACCATCTCTGGATCATTTGTTCCAGAAGAGCAAGACAATCTGGGACACAGCACACCACCAGCTTCAAAGGGCAGTGCACCGACAAAAGCAGATGTCCATCAGACTGATACACCTATCTACCCGTCCAGGAAAATCTGGCTTTTCATGCGGGACATGCAGATGCACCTGCCCTGCAAAAAGCTAAGTCCCAGATACTTGGGTCCCTGTTCCTGTAGCTCAACAGGTAAAGCAAAGGGTTCCCCAAAGGGTTGTAAATAAAATGTATATGTAACCCTATCATTTACTTACTAAAATTACCTACAACTTTTCGGATTTTTCCTGCCTTACAACTGTATTCTTTCCTCACAAAGAACAACCTACTAGACAACAACAAATCTGCCTTCCAAAGTGGCCACTCAACCCAGATGGCTCTGCTCTCTGTTACTAAGCTCTCTGATTGGCAAGGACTGTAATCCTCATTTTGCTGGATTTGTCTGCTGCCTTCCACACCGTCAACCATGAGATCCTCCTGTCAAACCTCAGGAAAATGGGTATCTCAGGACCTGCACACAGGGTGTCCTGAAGGGGTGAGGTCTCAAGGCCACATCATCTCATCACTAGAGGTTCCTCAGGGCTGTTATTTGACCACTTCTCCATTTATATGTCTTTACTAGGGCCTGTCATCAAGAAACACAAGTTCTCTGCTATGCCTATGACACATAACTATACTCCTCTTTTCAACTGGAGGACACTACAGTTGCTGCTCGCATCACAGCCTGCCTTACGGACAACTCAACTTGGATGAAGGATCATCACCTTCAGCTCAACCCTGCCTAGAAAGAAGTACTAGTAGAAGTACTAGTACTAGTACTAGTAGTACTAGTAGAAGTACTAGAAGCACTTGTTTATTTACTCTATGCTAGTCTAGGTAAAATGACACCATGCTTGTAGGACTGAACTGTACTGTGTAGGACTGTACTTGTATATTCAGCCATATACAAGTACATAGTGAAACAAAACAAAAACTAAGCTAAACAAAACTACAATGTACTGTAGATACAAAACACTATATATAACTATCTCTATATATAACACTATAAGTGCAATCAGACAGCACAGGACAACAACATGGACCAGTACAAATCAATACAAAAAACTCTATATACACAAAGTGTAAAAAAGTGTGTGAGAGGGGTGTGTGGGGTGAGCCACAATGCTGGTGGCTTTGCAGATGCAGCCTGAAGTGTAAATGTCTATGATAGAGGAGAGAGAGACCTGATAATCTTTTAAGATGTTCTCACAACCCGTTGCATGGTCTTGCATTCTGAGACAGTGCAATTCCCAAACCATGCAGTGATACAGCTGCTCAGAATACTCTTGATTGTCCCTCTGTAAAACACAGTGAGGATTGGAGGTGGGAGATGTGCTTTCCTCTGCCTTTTCAAATAGTACAGGTGCTGCTAGGCTTTCTTTGCTGTGGAACTAGTGTTGAGTGACCAAAAGAGGTTCTCTGTCAGGCCAAAAACTTGGTGCTCTTTACGATCTCCACTGGGGAGCCACCAATGTTCAACTGAGAGTGGTCTTCTGTGCTTTTCTAAAGTCAACAACCATCTCTTTAGTCTTTTTCATGTTCAGAGACAGATTGTTGGCTTTACACCAGTCCATTAGCTGTTTCACCTCCTCTCTGTCGTTCTTGCTGATGAGACCCACCACGGTCATGTCATCGGCAAACTTGATGATATGATTCAAGCTGTGCGTTGCTACACAGTCGTGAGTCAGCAGAGTGAACAGCAGTGGACTGAGCACACAGCCCTGAGGGGCCCCAATGCTCAGTGTGGTGGTGCTGGAGATGCTGTTCCCGATCTGGACTGACTGAGATCTCTCAGTCAGGAAGTCCAGGATCCAGTTCCGGAGGGAGGTGTTCTGGCCCAGCAGGTTCAGCTTTTCAGTCAGGTGCTGAGAAATGATGGTGTTAAATACTGAACTAAAGTCTATGAACAGCATTCAAACATGTGTTTTTATTGTCCAGGTGGGTGAGGGCCAGGTGAAGGGTTGTATTTATGGTATTGTTTGTTGAGCATTTGGGGCAGTAGGCAAATTGCAGGGGGTCCAGTGAGGGGGGAAGCAGGGTCTTAATGTGCCTTAAGACGAGCCTCTCAAGCACTTTATAATGGCTGGCGTAGGTGCAACGGGACCGTAATCGTTGAGGCAGGACACTGGAGACTTCTTTGGCATGGGGACGATAGTGGTGGCCTTGAAGCACGTTGGAACTATGGTACTGCTCAGAGAGATGTTGAAGATGTCTGTGAAGACATCAGCCAGTTGGTCCACACATCCTCTGAGCACTCAACCAGGAATGTTGTCTGGTCCAGCAGCCTTCATTTCCACAAAACCTTCGCAAAGTCTTGATTTACCACTGTGATTATTTCTGAGATTTTTCCCTGGATTATACCTGTTCCCTACCTTGGACTGTTTTCCATTCCTGAGTGTGTGCTGCTTGCTTTTTTATTTGGTTTGCCGTCTACATTGTTGTTTGCTGTTGTTCATCATTGCCTGTTTGACCACGTGTATAAAAAAGCTGCAAATGGATCGTCAGTCTCCTGAGCCTCTGTTACAGTGACATTAAATTTTTATTTTTGATCAATTTGTAATTTATTACATTCCTTCAAATTATGTGTATTCCATATTTATTTTTATAGTTTTATTACAACAAATTGTTGTTTTATATGTAGTTTTTTCCATTAAACATTGATTTTAATATACACATTCATACATTTATACACATTCATTTTCCACAAATTACAATATACATTAAAATGGCTTCTCATATGTAATTTACACCTTGAAAGGAGATAAAAATGTAAGCATCTATTGAGTTATATTTTTCAATAATGCTTTCTGCATGTTACCTTGCTATTAACAAGAACCACAACACCTTACAACAAATGTAAATAAAAATAATAATATGAGCAGGGATGGGCAATTAGGGCCAATTTTAGCTACAGCTCTGGTCAAACTCATCTCTGCTTGTAACTTTCAAATTCTGAAGACCTTGATTAAGTTGTTCATGTAAGTTTGATCAAGGTTGGAGCAAACCTCTGCAGCAATGCGGTGCTCAAGGGACAGAGTGGTCAGCCTTGATCTGAAGTGATTTATTATAATATTTTTATGTGTTCATTTATCTAAATAAATTCTCTCATTCAGCATCAGATCTGGCACTTCTACATGAGGGGCACAAGGACCATGTTTCATGTTGCACACAGAAATTAGAATAAATGTAAATAAGCAAATGCATAACTAAAAATTGATATACATATTTGTTGGAATAAATCAATATAAAAATAAATGAACATCTAAATATAATAATGAAACAGTAAAAGAATAAAAATATATAATTACAAGTAGCTACATTTAGAAATAAATACAGAAAATAATACAAAAGGCAGACTTTATAAAGTTTTTTTTCATAAATATATTTTTTAAAAGATATTTTTTGCAGAACCATGCCAAGAACTAGAGGTTGATGAACAGGCAGAACGGTTGGTAGGGTCTCTGCTGAAATGGAATAAACTCACTCACTACTCTGTTGTCTGACTATGCAAGTGTCTGTTTTCAAATATTGGAAATGTTTAGAAATTTAAACACATCAGCATTAGTGATGGGAATTTTGGATAATTTTACTGACTCTTTGAGTCTTGCTCAGCAAAATGAACAAATCTTTTTTCAAGTCGTTCGTTCATCACGTGACAGCCCCTAAGCTTAACCTATGCATCTTGAGCCGGAAAGAGAATTGATTAGTTAGGGCTGTCACATGATGAACGAATGACTTGAAAGACTCGAAAGATGAACTACTTAGTTCTGTTTCCAGCTCATGCTGCATAGGTTAAACTTAGGGGCTGTCATGTGATGAAAGAATGACTCGAAACAGGTGAATTAACAGAATCTATAGGGTGTTGCACAATATGCATATGCGTGAGTGAACGAATCACTCCCCGAGACGATCCATTCTTCTCGAGTCACATTTAAGATTCGTTCAAAAAGAACGACCCATCACTAATCAGCATATGGCTCAAATCAAACTTGTAATTGAATTGCATTGTTGGTTTGTCTCAAATTTCATTTTGTTTGCAACTAACATTCAGAAAAAAGTTATGACAGTGCAGGAAAGTTAATTAGTATTACTTAATATGTTTAATTATTTATATATTTAATAAAAAATACCAAATACACTGAAGACAAAATTGTTCCATATGTCCTGTTAAAATAGCTCTCACAAAACATATTTAGTTTGGTTGCTAAATTTATGGTTGTGTTTTTTTACATTAATGGGATAGTTTTAATGGGATAATTTTTTTCATCATTTACTTGTCATGTTATTCCAAACCACTATTGAGGAACAGAACCAATTATTTTAGGCTAATTATTTTGTTTGTGTGTATGCCTTACTCAAGTTCAATTACTAACTTTTGTTCATCATCACTGCTGCTGTTACTATCCTCTTGTTCCAGGTAGCTGCTATTGCCAAAATAAAATAGTTTAGAGTCTGTTAAGTGAATAGCTGTAGAGCATGATTGATTATTCTGAGGCATTTCATTGAATGTTTGATGTAAAGTATTGGCACAGGATGATGGGGTCATACTTGTGACCACTTCTGTTGAAGCACCACACTGGTTTCGCAATACACTGTCTGATACAGTTGTGCTTATCAGTTTATGTTGTGGTGAGATTACCTGGGCTTGAATGCCTGGGCTTGAATTGTTTGCAACTATACATTTATCATGCTGACTTGGGTCTGAAATGTTGAAGGATGCAAAAATCACTTCATGGGAGAGATGAGGTTGAGCTTGTGCTGTTGACTGATAGTCCTCACAAGAATCTACCTGTTTTAATGGAAATATAAAGTTAGTACACATAGGAAATACCTTAAATTGTTCTCTTCTTTGTTCAGAACAGGAAAATGCAATTTATTTTTCAGGTTCAACTATAGTTTATCCAAACAAAATGTTACATGGCATAATATTTTAACAACTTTCCATGCTGAAAAGACCAGTGTAAGCCAGCATAAACTTCTGTACTGGTACAGGTAGGTTTATTGCAGACAATGCTAGTGGACCAGCAAAGCCCAGAAACAGAAACAGAGATAAATTTGTGGTTTCAGGAGGAACATTTTATTTCTCAGACATTGCTCTTTCATAGCTCATGAGGCATAAGAAAACCTTCATAACACAAAGGAAGTTATTTACATGCTTGTCTCTGTGTTTTTTGTCCATTCAATAGAGATTAATTGCTTTAAATGTTGGTTACCAGCTCCACTAAGAGTAGGAGGAGCAAGATGTAGAGCCGGGAACCAGTGAGAATGAGGTACCAAGGTGGAGTCAAAGGAGAGAGGAGCCTTGTTGATAACAACCTTATAGAAGGTTCACACACCACACTCACTGACGGGCACAGGTTCCCGGGTGATGTCTTCTGTCCTTAGGTCCACTCCACAGGATCATTTGACTATGGGTCTCCCTTATCTGCAGTGGGCTCAAAAGCCATCTTGATTTTTTGTTGATTTAAAACTTTTATTATTAATAAATTTGCCAATTAAATTTACTCTAGAGACATTTCGCCTTGCTTTTGAGCTCCATTGTACTCATGTCTCTGGAGCTTTGGTGAGCACTTTACATGTAACCACGAATGTCACCAATATTCACTTTGATCAACCATTCTTCAGGCCTCTCAAGATCCCTTTCTTTCTCTCACCTTAGTTTTGACTTGTTTGCCATTGTTTTCACACTTCTGGCATGTGTTGTCCATGTCAGCCATCTTTGTGCTCTGTTTATCCTTGTCTTTGGCTGCTTTTTCAGATTCTTTAGAGATTGATTCATTGTTCACTTCCCCTTGGGTTTTCTGAAACCTCAATCTTTGGAGAGTACCACATTCCCCAGGCCCTACGGGTTGAAGAATTAATTCATTAATTATTTTAAATGAATATAGCAATTGAATAAAGCATATTTAAATATATTTTGGGATCTGTTGCTGTCACTATACCTGCCCACTAAAAATGGGACTCAGCTTGCCCTGTCTGCTTTTTAGGGCATTTAATAGTAAATTAGGAACTCTAATGCCCTAAGGAGTAGAAAGGGCAAACTGAGACCTATTGGTAGTGGGCTATATAATGAATATTTAATATAAATTAATTAAACTGACTAAAGGTGCAGAAAGACTCACTGATGTGGCAGGTTTATTAATTACAGCTACAGTGGGTTAGATCCATTGTTTAATTATCTTAGTTATGTGATAACAGTGATTACTACATAACGGTTATAGGTGAAATAAATGTTGTATGTAATTATACTCAAACAAGGACACACTAACTAAAACATGAGTGTAACCAAGACAAGAGGTCAGTGTAAGTAAAGAATAAAACCACAAATTACGTTTAGTGTTGTTCATCTTAGAGTCACCTGCTCATAATAAAATCCTGGTGATTGTGTTGGTTTAAACCAGATTCTGCCAGAGTTTTTCTGCCAGAGTGCAAGTAGTTTTTACACTTCTTTTTTCAGCTGGATCATGAGAACACAGTAGCCACAATATACAAATATTTATGATATGTAAAACTGATGTAATCTAGTTGTCGATCTCTTGTCACCGTTTTGTGGAAAGTAAGTCTTGTGTCACCCTGTAATATTAATGGTTGTATTTTTTTTGCATATTAATATGATGTGATTTTTCTTATTATTTTTTGCTGCTGCTTAAGCTGTATTTTGAATTTTGTATTGCATTGTGTTATGTTTTAGGATTAACTTGAATGTCTTTAAATTAACAGATAATTTCCTGGTAGAAAATTGCCGGTACATCTGTTATTTCTTTTTACAGTGTATGTTATTGTTGCTCTGTAACATGCAATGACTTCACAGACCAAAATAAAGTCAATAAAGTCAACATTGTTAATTTATATAAATAAAATTTTTTCCCACCTGTAAATATATCCAGACTTACATGGTGTCTATGGATAGGAACTTCTCCACATGTAGAACTGTCCCAAAAAATACAATTAGATGTTTCGTTCCGCATCATGGAATAGGTTTTAATGGTATCAGTATGATGCTTATAGTTGCCTAAGTCTAGACCAAAGGTTTGTTGAATTTCATACTGTGTAGGTGTTTGGCTTGGACAACAAGATTTACTGCCCTGTGCGCCAGTCCGGCAGCTGAGTATAGTGCCACACACATTCATTTCTCTTGTAGCTGAATTTGAAGTAGAACATGTAGTCCAGCATGACTTGTTTTGACCAGGTTGCATTTTGGAGATCAGCATGTGTTGTGATTCTGTGGAAGTTATGGGGATCTTTATCTCAGAAATATAAGATCCAAACTTTGATGTTCTTGTTGCTTGAACACCTTCACCATCTCCTGATGATGTGACTGGCATGAGGCGTCTTTCTTTGTTGGGCTCTACCTGTTCAGTATTTTTTATCATGTGAGTGTGATTTGACTTCATTAAACAAAACCTTTCTTTTAAAACTGTGGCTTTAAGCTCTTGTTTCATGTCTATGGATGTTTGATCCTGCCTAAAAGTAACCATATGGGGTTCAGGAGAATTACTCATATTCAGATTACAGGCAGAATAATGTTCTTTGGCATCCTTTCTCATTATATTGCTCTTGTTCACTAAATGAAGTTCATTCAGTTTGTCATAAGCCGCATGTTTGTGATGTGACACTGTGGTAACATTAAATGCAGCAGATTTACTATCTTGAAAATTTTTTGTTATCTTGTGTGGCTCATAGAATCGTTCTGATGAATTTTTATTATGGTCCCCTGAGGTTAAGATATGAAACTTTGTCTGTGGATGTGACCAAGATGAAACACATTGAAGGTTTAAACTTCCAGCATTTTCTGATTTGTCTTCTAAATTAGCAGATCCACAAGAGGTAAAACTGAGTTTATCAATTGTTTTGTCCATATCAGCAATATTTCCCATGTCCTGTGCCACACACACATTAGTCACATTAAGCACATCCAGTGAAAGTGATGTATGGCTTGTGCAACTGTTAGAGGTCACTGGTTTACTGCAACTCTCAGAATAACTTTCTGTTGGTTTAAAATCTGGTATTTCAATTTGAGGCTCTATTAGTGCTAACTGCTCATCAGAAATTATCTGCATGACAATCTGAAGGTCGGCTGTTCGTACATAAAATGTGTTTTGAGCCTGTGATTGTGCTGAACCACTAAGTAGTATGTTTCTTTCAGACTGGAAGGTTTGAAAGTCACCAGTAGAGATTTTAGGGGCAGTGCTATTCAGAAGACTTTTGTATACTGTGGGTTGTGTATCAGCAGCAGGCCCAGGACATTTTCCAAGTGTAAACACAGGAGAGGCTGGATGGTATTGAACTGTGGGTGATTTTGCTGCTGAAGAGAAGACTTGTATAGTTTTAGTAGATTCAGAACATCTTATTGTTGACACTGTGTTTAGTGATGTGACAGATTGATTGTTCTCTGAAGCTGAACATGGTTTTGGAGGATGAAACAAAGTTGATGATGCTGGACCTGTTGACCTGTTTTCCACCACATCTCTTGTACATCTATTATGTAATGAAAGTAGTTGATGCTGCACAGGCGTAGTAGGCTGAAGCTGTGTCAGTTCTTTTGATAAAGTGTTTGTTTGATTCTGTCCTAAAGAGGAAACCGACAAAACAGGTATTACAGGCATTGTACAGACAGGACCTTGCTTACTCTGGTCAAAGGCTGTGACTATTGAAGCACCCTGACACTGTTGTGAACATGGTAAACTGTTCTCAGAATGACACAGCACTGTGGTTTGGTGGCATTGCCTTAAACATTGAGTTGTTGGAGAGGTGGTGCAGGCTAAAGTGGAGCCAGAAAAAGAATCCAACACTTTATCTGTGGAACACGGAATCTTCAGCTGGTACTTGGGAGGAAAGCTAGTGGTGGCTTCACAGAGAGTAGGGTTGCTAGTTGAAACAGAATGGGTGTCAGATGTCCCACTCATATTAATAAAACAAAAAACAGGGGTGGTTGTCTTACAAAGTAGATGATTTGAATTTGAGAACTGGTGAAGTTTTGGTACATTGACGTTTTGTGCTGTAACTTGTGCTCCACAATTTGACAGCAATGGTTGACTCAATAAACCACACAGATGTTCCTGTCCCATTTTGGAACTTGGCATACTGTGCATGTTCGCATCATTTCCAATTCGCTGTTTCTTCCTCTCTGATGGGATGTGGCAGCTGGCTGCCAGTGCAATTTCCTCCATTTCCACATCTGCCCTTCTCACATCACTGTTTTCAAAGCTGATACATGAGCCTTTTGGATAATTTTGTGATGACAAAACCTTATATTCTTGCTTATGCTTATATTCTTCCACTGATTTTTCCAAATGTGGATTTTTCAGAAGCATGTATGATGAAATGGTCTGGTCTGGTATCTGTGCTAATGACATATCACCAGTTTGGGATGGACACAAAACAGGAAGCAAACTGGAAGTAAAGTTTATAGATACAGATGCACTGTCCTTTGGTCGGCTAATTTGCATTTCCGGACTCTCTGTTTGTGCAATGCTATGTGCAATATTTCTAGTCTTTAGAGCACTGTCTCTGTCAGTATTGTAGAGTTTCCTGAATGTTCCACCTTTGTAAGTGTGCCATTTTGTGTAGTCAAATTTCCGGGTTTTTTTCTTGTAGTTTCCTTTAAAACTTGATTCTGTCCAAATATCAGTGTTTTCTCCATCTGAGCTAAGGCTGCTAAGACTACCTCTGTCAACTGAGGATCCCTCGGAAGTAGGCATGCAATCAATCGCTACCTGTCTTACCAGTGACCGATGACTTGATGCTTGTTGACCTGTTGTCCTGAATGGGTAAACATGACCTGCACTACATCTTCTGCTAAGATTTAAATTGATTGCTCCATCAGTATATTTGCCACCCACAGTGAAAGGTAAAGAACTGCTTCGTGTTAATGGTGCATGCTCCAAGCTAGTGCAGTGTTGCGTAGGCACAGGGCTGTAAATAGCCCCACCTCCTCTGTCCTGTTTTTGTGAGCTTGAGATGTGTTTGCTGTTCCTTATTTCAAAATGGAAGGAGTCTTTGTAAGTGTATGGCACAGGAAGATCAATACTTCCTTGTTTCGACAATACGGTCTTCCTTGGACGCACATTTTGTAATTGTTTATCCTCAACCAAAACACTGTTCTCATATATAAGCTTTGAAATATGTTCTTCCAGCTTCTGCTTTTCCCAATTTGATACCTTACTTTTGTGGTCATCAGGGGTCAGGTCTATGGACGCTTGGGAGGTACCTGGTTCTTGTTCCATAGAAGTTTCTGGCAGTGATTCCATACTAGGATCATGCAAGCATACCCCAAGACTGCTGGATGAATGATACTCACCGCTGTCACTGAAACCTGAGTCTGTACTGTCGTGGCTTTGAGACTTTCCCTGGGACATGGGGAGAAAGGGAGGCTTGCAAAACAATGCTTTTTGCCTCTGAAGGGGTGTCCGATAATGTAATCCACATCCTTTTTCACTTGATGAATTTGTTGTTTTAGGTACAGCAGAACTATCTTTACCATCACATGATAACGCTAAATTTTCGCATAAATAATTTACTTTTCCCTGTACTGCTGGTGTTGTGCTAAGTCCAACAATAGCAGTCTTATGTATTGGCCTGTCTGTGCCAGGCTCTGTCTTACCCTCCGCAAAGCTTTCTTGGCCATGTTTCGCCACTGACACTGCAGGAAAAATGCTATCACTCTTCTTTAAATCCGCTGAGTCTTTTGGACTGATACAGTTGTTGTTTAAAATATCCATACTTTCCTGGCTGTTGAAAATGTCAGATTCATTGGAAAGGCGAACATGAGCCTGTGTGCGCTTGTGCTTATAAAGATTACTCTGTGTCTTGAAAGAAATGCCACAGGTAGTGCACGGATACGGTCTCTCTCCTGTGTGACAGCGGAGATGTTTCTCAAGAACACTGGGCTTTAGACAGTCCTTGCTGCAGTGAGGACAAACATGCTTCCTGAAAGACTTGGGTCTGGACAGGGTTGCTGGAGCACCTAGTCTTGGTTGTTGCAAAGCAGTACTGCTGTCTATATGTAATGCCAAAGAGGGCAGAGGCTGGTTGCTGCATATATTTGGCAAAAGTAGAGGCACAACCATTGCATCCTGCGATGTCCCGGGTTGGGCCAGAGGATATGGCTGTGGACCAGGGGCAGAAACGCTGTGGACATACATAGTCGTGAGTAGGGCCTTAAGATGTATCTCTTCATCTCTCTGTGCAGATACTGAATATTGAGACTTGGTGCCTCTCACAAAGCTCTGCTTGCTAGTTGCCATGGTAACAAAGCCCTTGTAATGCTGAAAGACGGAGTTGCTAATTACCTAAAAAAGGAAACTGTTTTTATTATTCATTTAAAAAGACTGTTATTTCGTATATGAATGAAACTAAATGCAGATTATAGAAATCTGATGATACCTATTATAACAAAAATAAGTACTGAGTGAGTATGTAACAGTATCAAAGCAGGCTTGTCAATCTGTACTTTCAAAATAGAAAAAATGGCAGCAGAAGTATGATTTTAAATATACAAGAATATTATTTACTGCAAACATAACCCAGGAGGAGTAAAAAACAGTTGTGGTAAATGTATGACTCATTTCCAGATAAATGATAACATCCTAGCATGATAAAGAACCTCCTACCTAAACGACTACATTATTTTCACATTCATGGTCTCTTTTACTAAAAGGATTGCTACATTTAGTTAGATTTAGCTATACACTGTAAACTTTTCCATCAGTCCTGTTTATTTTCCAATATATAACACTTAAAAGATTTTGAAATAGTTTTATAATTGTTGAATCTAAAGTTGTTATAAATAATAAACTTGCCTTATAAAGTGACATTTAAAATTTTATGAGAGTCAAGCTTTAACAATGTGAATTAAAATAAGATCATAAAAAATGGCCTCTCACCATTTACTACTTAGTTACTTGCACAAAATCAACTATTGTTGACTACTGAACAATTTTTTTAAAGACGCTTATCTTTTTTCTATCTTCCATGCAACAGACCACTAACTAGACAACTGATCTGTCAATGATCAGTTGTTTGCTATATGAAGGTGCAATCAAAAGTTAACTTACCAAAGCTTTAACCTTAATGGAACACTGCAGCGTCTAAAGGTTGTCCATTTAAATTCACAATGTGGAAATCCATTGGCAGCCTTCAGAACAGTGTGAGGTAGAATTAACTTGTAGAGATCGTGTGACTGTTGCACTCTCGCAGACCACAGAGGCCCTTTGGTTCCTCTTCCTTGGTTTTGTTGCTGAAGAAGGAAATTCAAACGTCATTCATGCAAATATCACTGGATGATGGTGACAACACATGTAAAAAGCAGACAAGGAAAACAGAGAGAGAGTCACGAACAAATTTACAGTGCCAGCATTGTGAAAGAGAAGAAACCAAACCAAAATAAGATGTTGCAAAATGGAGATCCAAAGGAGAGCACCGAATGAGATGGACACAGATAGAGAAGAGAGCAAACAGGGAGGGAGAGAGAGGAAGAGATAATGAAGAAGAATGCAACACATAACAGAACTGAACTGAAAAACAAAATCCTTGTTTAAAAGAGGAAGTGTTATGAACATGTGACTGATCGTTTCACCCACACATGCACACTCACAGTCTTTGCTGCATGTACCTAACTTCTGTTGCAGGCTTTTTCACTCCTCCAGTCACATACACACCCACACATAATGAAGATAAGTGTAACGAGGATTTGTGACAGTGTAACATTTGGTGGTGCATGCTTTTTTTAAAAAATGTTAGCAGCTACCGATACCGAGCTTGTTCCCAGTAATCAGTCAGAGTACATTAGCAACCATCTGTGCTATAAGCCATCTGTGTATAGCACTTGGCATCTATAAGAGGCCTTATTAGTGTCTGTAAACAAAAGTGAACACTTTTTTGAGAAATAGATTTAGAACCTCTTATCCTTCTGTTATAAATTCTAAAGGTCTTTGGTCTCTGTAGCATCTGTGTCTGCAATTACTATTAGAAAGGATATTAGATATTTGAAACATTTTAGAAAATTTGTAGCCTAGTTTAAAGCAAAACTGAAAACAGATGTTTTAGCACTGGTTAAAATGTGAATTTTATTTAATTAGCAATATATATACTAGTAGTATATATTACTACTATATATTATATATTATACTTGACAGACGCATTTATCCAAAGCAACAGTGAATTCAAGGTAAGCATTTTTATCAGTACTTGTATTCCCTGGAACTGAACCCACAAACTTTGAGCTGCTAAGGCAATGCTCTCTCATTTGAGCTACAGCCATCTATAGCCACTATGCATTGCTTTGTTTTCATGTCTGACTCCTTTAGGGGAATAGATGCATCAACAGGACAGTATATATTTTCTACACACCTTGCAACACATCTACCAGTAACAACATTTTAGTTTAGAAGGCAAATCCATTGACCATAGCTAATCATATGTGCATACAAACAGAATATTGAATTGCTCAGTGGCTCTCAAACCTTCAGTTCCAGTACCACTAACATACTATCATAGTCATTTTAATTTATTTTATATTGCATTACTTTGTCAAATTATTGTATTGCTGTTATTGTTCTGTTAATTTATTACTCAAAAATGTTTCGCAGTGCTCATATTTTGAAAGGGGTTAAGATTTTACCCTGGGTATTCATTATCTGACATTTCACACGATACGTTTCTACACCCTGGGTTAACGTTCGTATTTGCGGTGTCAGAAGTCTGAAGTCTTGAATTCAGAACTCAGCCTTTTTAAATAAATCCTTGTCTCACTCTTTAGCAGCTCGGAGAAAACAGGTCACCGGTTAACACAGATAACAAGATCAGTCTATCTTGCCTGTATTACACCACCACACTTCAATTCTGTCATTTTCCATCACTATTTGTTAATATATTTACTCCTCAAACGCTGCAGCGACTGTTTACACAGCATGCATGGGTTTCTGTGACTGTACACAGCTCGTGATATGAGGCTCCTGCTGTTCAATATCTGATGAGGTGTCTGTTGCTAAGCATCCAGTAACCTTGCTTCGTTTCACGCAGCTCTCGTGTGCCACCGCAGTGTGCGGTTAACCCTGCAAAATCGGTGCTAATCCAGTGCAAGGTTTTATAACACTGAATGAACATAAAAGCGCTTCTCTGTATTTCAATAATAATAGTACAAAAGAAGTAAAAGTCGTCCATTGTTCACAGTACATCGGATTTCATCCTTCAAAAGCATGTAGCGCATTGTTTTTTATAAAATCGACTAAAATTGTACCAATTTAAAGCATTTTATGAAATGAGCCCAACCACACATAATTCATATTTATCAGTAAGACGACGAGTTTATTTTTCATGTTGTTATTTATGAAAAAATTATTTATTTATCATGTGCACCTGTTTCTTTGTAATCCTGTATAGCAAAGCATTATTGATATGCCAACAGTACATTTTTTTATATAAAAGTACAGTGCAGTACAGTTTGTTTTTAGAACAAAAGCATATAATTTGGGGACAAACTCCTGTCAAATCATCTGCCTAAATACCAGCAGTCATTTACACTTATACTCAGCTAAATTAATGTTGTTAATTTGTAAAATGTTTAAAATTGTAATTATTAAAATTGCTAATATTGTTTCATGTGTGATTTCTGCCATCGTTTCACAAATCTGTTGTAAATCTGCTGCAAGGAACCACCGTAGATACTCCTGTATAAAAACAAAAATATGCAATTCTATCAAACTTAATAGTTCAATCTAAACAGATTGAACACATAAAAAGAAAAATTATATATTGAAAATTATATTACTAGAATTTACAAAACCCTATCCTAATGTCAGCTAAAATGTAATTTTAGCCTCTGCTGGATTTTATGGGTTGGTTTCACTTCTGGTTTGTTACCGCAGCGTGGTCAGAACTAGAGCTCTGTCTAACAATCGAAAATACCTGGGAAAATACTTTCTAAACTCGTGCTTTACTGCTTAATTATCACAATTATCAACCGCATATATAAACAGATAACAAACATACTATGGCTAACTTTTCAGATGTCTCCCTACCTTTGAGCGCAGGTGAGGATTCGGTGGAGCTGGACATGGTGCGGCTGGAACTCGAGCAGCTACAGAAGCTCATTAATAATCTCCTCAGGAAACAGGCCCTACTACAAAGCAGAAAACGATCCTGGAAAAATCCCATGTGGTAAGTCCCCAGCTTGAAATCAGCGCTGCATTAACACCAACGCCATGTACCCCTAGGTGCAGAGCCCGCACCCAACCAGCGCACGTAAACATCACTCCGGCACCGGGAAACCAACTGCAGCATAAGGCGCAACCCAGCACCCAAGCGACCTCTAGCCCACCCGCACCGCCACCAGCTCCCAGGATCGCTACTCGCAACCGTTTTGCCTGATGGATGATGGATGGCGATAGTGTAGGTGCTGTCGTGCTGCACGCAGGAGTGAACAACATCAGGCTGAGGCAATCAGAAATTCTTAAAAAAGAATTTATAAGAATGGTTGAAACAATGAGCAGATCATTGCCCTCAACAAAGGTAATCGTATTAGGACCACTTCCTTCCAATCGACGAGGAACCGTTCTATTATCGGACAACATCACCAGGACCATCTGCTCAATATGTCAAGTTCAACTTCTCATTTTATCCGCTGCTGTTATATCAATTCAAGTATTGAAAATGTGTGTACAGTTAAAGGGGACCTAGAGTCAAAATCAAAATTTTTCTAGTCTTGATGGAA